>JAOXYM010000018.1:11771401-11817679 GCA_028567055.1 Leptatherina wallacei
GTGTGTGTGTGTGTGTGTGTGTGTGTGTGTGTGTGTGTGTGTGTGTGTGTGTGTGTGTGCGTGTGTGTGAGTGTGTGCGTGTGTGCGCGTGTGTGCGCGTGTGTGCGCGTGTGTGCGCGTGTGTGCGCGTGTGTGCGTGTGTGTGTGTGTGTGTGGTGAAGAGGTTTTGGATTGGTACGTTTGGCATATTACACAGGAGACTTGAAGAAATGAGAAAAGATTTAAAAACACAAGAAAGGGGATATTGAAGAAGGAATGAAATAAAGAAAACAGACAAAAGTAGAAAGGACTCAGGTGATTGGACCACAGAGATACTGACTTACACAGCAGGAAGAAGCAGAAAACAAACCAAGGAAGCATTTAAGTCAGATTAATTGTTAATTAAGGATAGATGCTGACTTTAAAAGACAAGAAACCTGAGCAGAGCTTCATACAGAGAAAACAGCCAAAAATCAACGAGTGAAATACTTAATCTGATAAGATACTGCACAGTACCCACAGCTTCATTCAGTTTTAATGTTGGGCTGTGACAAGCTGTAAAGCATTCTGATGAATTATGCCTCATGTTTGCATGTAACCAGTCCATAAGTCTTCTGCAAAGAGTCCTGTGACACATATTAAAACATTTCTGTGGATTTTCATCAAGAGAGTGGGTTATTTTTCAAGATTTGGGAATTCCCTTTCCTTTGAGGGGCACCACAGGAATGTACCTCTGTCTCTTTTCCCACATAACCCATATTTGTGTGTGTGGGCAGGCAAGTACCTGGATGTGTGTATGCAGACGCACCACACAGACCTCACAGACACCTTAAGCAAGTTGCCTTTGCTTGCCTAAAATCCCCTGGAGGTCGGCCTTAAACCCTCCACTCACAGCCGCCTCAAGCACAGATTTTCGCATTCACACACACGTTTGCCCTCAAAGTTCAAAAAGGCAGTCGTACAGAAGTCTGCTAATGTTTTCACACTCAGCGGTGCAAATATTGTGGTTAGTGAAACCATTCTGAGTCGGCCAGAGTGTGAAGATGTCGCGACAGCTGGGAGTGGGTTTATGATCGTGCATAACTTGAACCGTCTTGCTCTCTTGACCCCAAAACCAGCGTCTACTAAGTGATTGGATTGAGTATAATCATTCCACTTCTGCTCTCTTAAGAAGTTAATTAAAGGCCTGCATCACTGTCATCTCAGGTGATTGTTGATGAGTGTGGGTAATATCTCAGACGAGTGTCTGTGGATATATTTGGAAAATAAGATTATACAGAGGGTTTGTCCTCGTCTGCTCTTACAGCTCAGCTAATGAAAGATTTCCTAACAATTTCTAATTTGATTACAGATTTTCAGTCCCCATAATGTGTAGTTAGCAACATCCAGCGTGGATCTATCAAACTAATGGGATTTTTTTTGAGATGCAAATTCAACCTGGGTGGAAGCAGTGAGATTATGTGATCCATGGAAACGGCTGAGTGATGACATGTTTTCTGAGTCTGGCAGAGTTGACACACAGCAGTAACAGGAAGAGGCTTTTCTCCTGTGACATAAAAGAAATGCAAACACAAAATGCTCTCAGGATACTTGAAGATAAAGTGTTTTTTTTTTTGGAAATGATAACCTCTAAATTTCTTCTTGTTGAAGCTCCTTGCACTTCAGTCATTTCTGTCTCTCTTCCATTGGATTCAGGCTCTGGAGTTTGTAGGAATTCTGTTTGCAATAAAAGATTCCAGAACTTCCCAAATGTTTTCAGTTGGATTGAGCTCAGGACTTATTACTGGTTGTTTGAAAAGGATTCATCATTGTTCTGCCTCCGCTTGCTGTCCCACTGAAAGACCCAGGACCGTCACCTCAGGCATAGTTTTCTGACACACATTTGTAGTTAGTGCATTTAACTTTTTTTTAAAAGTCTGGAAATTGTCTGATTTCATGTGGTTTTCTTTTCCTTACGGGCTTCTTTATGTTACCTTGAAACGAGGGCTGTACTTGTGTTTCTTCTTTTTTCCTTCTTTTAACAATTGATGAAAATGTTTGCATTGTTTTAAATCTTCTTTTTGTACTGTTCACATTAGTGGTGTATTCTATGGGTTTTGGGGTATTTGGTTCAGGAAGTGATGGTATGTCTTTCTCACGGATTCTCTCATTACGTTTTGTCTCAATGCCGCAGCCTCGAAGCATCTTAGCTTCTGTATGGCTGTGAAGCTCACTGATAATATTAGATATTGCTGACATAGACAGCTTTCTGGAAGGAATCAGCCCATGTTTCTGACATAAAACTATAAAAAATCAAGTTAGTTCAGGTCATGGGAATAAAGAGCAGAAGAGGAACAACCTCATATTTGTCAGATAAGTGCCACCTCTGTGCCCAGCATATTGTACTCACATTGTTTCTTTCACAAAATATCATCCTTTTTGCTTTTGGTTGCAAAATTGATTGTGATATATTTTTTAAGAATCTCTTTGAGGATGCTCTAAAATCAGTGGTTGCAGTTCAGGTGTTGCTTTGGTGCTTTACAGCTCTGTTTTCAGTAATGGTTTCCTGCTCAGATGTGCTGAAAGCTCCTCAGCTTCTCATCACAGCAAAGATAATGACAAGCGGTTACCTCATGTAGGCGCCACATGGATTAGGCTTCATTTTGAGATTAGTCTGAAGACTTATTTACCTGATTCATATTCTTCGAAAATTGGTAAATAAGGACAAAACAGTAATGATATTTAAATTAGCACTTTATTTTAGAAATGATGTATTACTTGTAGTTTATGAGCAAACTGAATTGACTTTATTGACAGATTTCAGTTAGTTTAAAATGGAAAAGAGGCATTTTGGAGCAACACAGGTTATGATGATTTAATAGATATCGGTGAGTAATGTGAAATAGTGACGAGACAGAGAAAAAGACAGAGCAGGAACATAAACAGGGACCCCTCGGCTTATCAAGGGCAGAACCTCTGCTGTCATCTCGCCGTCTGGAAAACAGGTTCAATCCAGGCTTGAAATATGCTCAGCTCTGTTTGTTTGTGCATTTGTGTGTGTGCATGTGTGTACTTGTGTTCTCTCAGAACAACTGCGGAGCAAGAAAGTAAAGGTGATGGGAGAGGGGGCGGGGGTAAGAATGAGGAAGAGAGGCACACTGCATTCTTTCATTTACTCCTCCAGCCAACCTGTCTCCTCTCTGCGACCCCTCCCTCTCCACTTGTCAGGAGCGCACTTTGTGAACCTCTGGAATCCTGACGGTCTGAAACACACTTTTATTTATATTAAGTAACATTCACATGATGGCATGAATACGCTCTTGTAAGGATTGTTGGGTTCTGTGGGATTAAAGCTGTTTGCAGATACTTAGCCTTACTGTATAAATATTAGCAATGTTCATGTTAGCCGTATCATGAGAGGACATGAAGTTTAGTGAGCTGTAAGCTAGAAATGTATATATATATATATACCCTGTATCACCAAACATAATTATGATTTGTTTTTTCATTTTCAAGAAAAGGTCCCACCTACTTACTATATGCAGTTATCCCCCATTTCTAATTGTAGCCCTCAGCTATTAACCTGATAAGCCAGGTCAAAATACTACATTTCCTCCAACAGATTTGTCTAAATGCTGCACACTAGAGCTGCTGCTCCATGGACAGGCATTGTGTCTTCAAATTCTCACCAAGAATCCTTCACATCTGTCCCTGAAGGCCCAAAAACACAAACATGATGGCAAAATGATCAACTCCAGGCCATAAAACTCATAGGTGGATTCACCGTAGCTACAGTCATGTTGTGTTGATGATGTACTTAATCCTTTATTTAAATACAATGACCGAAAAAGCCATTTTCAAAAATGCTGCCCAAAAAAAATCCTTATTATTTCTCTCAGATGTTTGATTTTATTTTATCAAAGTCTAAAGGCAAACAAACACAATTATAAGGGATCAGATGACAAAAAGATATGAAATCACTGATTCAGTCAATAATGTTGTGTAGACTTTTTTGAAGAGCTTGAACATGGTATAAAATCTCTAACTTAAAAATCTAAAAGTAACAAACGTTTTCAAATAAATGTGATGTACAAAGTGCAAGATTACCCCCTGAAAAGAAGTAAATTGTAAGTTTTAAGTAGCCTTTAATGTATTTTCCATCACTATTTATACTGCAAATAACAGTAAGGTGATGTGGACGGTGTCACTGTGGCAGAGTTTGTCCACTAGAGAGCACTCATAAGTTTCTCATTCATATGTACAACATCTTGCAGAGCACTAATACGTACAGTCAAATTTTAATAACATCAGTTTATGTTATAGATGAAGATCGGATCCTGTCTTCATCAGACTGCCATGTAGGCCTAAAACAGGTCCAGGATCAGTCAGCTTCTGTTCGCAAATGTGCAGATGGAAAACCCATATACGTCCTATTTTGAATGCTTCTTCCTCCAGTCCATTGTCCACCCCTCCTTTTCCTTCCATTTCCTATCTCTTCCCATCTCTCCGACAGCTGTTGTGTTAAGGTTACAGTACACCTTGTGGAGGGGCCTTCCCTTTCATCTCTCCCAGCGGTTTTATGGCGCTGTGTGAATGTGCGAGGCTTTTTAATTAGGCTCTGCACCCAGACAGGCCCCAAGGCTGAGGCAGCGCCACTCTGTCTGAAGCTCCCTCGCTCCCTCTCTCCATTCTTTCTCTCTCTCTCTTCTATCTCTTACTGTGTCATCTCCTGTAATTCTTGCTCTCTGTTTTTTCGCTGCAGTGCTGCTTCACACCATGTCACAGATTTTTTCTTCTTTCACTCTTTCAGCACAACAAACCTCTGTACTCTTTTGAGGACAACGCTGACTATGTGTATGACGTCATGTGGTCGCCCGTGCATCCCGCCATCTTCGCTGCCGTGGATGGCATGGGTCGCCTAGACCTGTGGAACCTCAACAACGACACCGAGGTGTGTGAATTCAGGTCATCGTGGGTGTGTTTTTTTGTTGTTTTTTTAAGTTGTGTCATTTAGCCTTGATGTGCGTGTGTGTTTGGTGTCCTCAGGGCCCATTGCTGGGGCTCAGCCCGAACCGCACAACCAAACACCCAAGACTCTCCCCACATGCACACGAGATTCAAGATTCCCCTGTAGGCGTTTCCCACAGCCCTTGCTTTAAATCAGACTGGGTGACATCTCCTCATCCTGGCTCCCACCCAGCCATCCCACTAACATTTCTACAACCTCTGTCGAACGTTCAGACAACCTCAGGACCCCACCACCTCGTCCCATCTTCCTCCCACACTGTGTCCCATCAGAGGAGTCCACAGATGTGCTGGAGACCATGGGTAGAGAGCCCGAGCCCTCAGTCCGCAGTCTCATGAAAATGATTTTTAAAAAAAAGTTCAGACCAAAGGTTCAGTTTTAATGTTGTGGGGCAGCAGTTATTTTAAGATGAGTTCATTTAAGGCCACTTTGTCACTGCATTATTTAAATTATACATTATGTTTAATATTTAATAAGATAAAGAATAATCTTTTTCATACAAAGTGGCAATCCTAAAACACAAAGTATCAACACACTGAGAGCTCATTAATTAAAAAAATTCAGATGTGTAATATTTCTGAGACTCTGGTGGCAGAAATACATACAGAAATTATTCTCACTCCACGGCAGCAAGCTCAAAGTTCAGCTCACACAGATTTAATGGCTTCAATTTCATTCTTAGATGAGAATGTTGAACTGAGTTCTCAGTCCTAAAACGGTAGTTGTTGCTGTTCATTTATTGTCATTTTTAATTGAGTAGAACCTCATACTATCCATTCAGCCCTAAGTAAATATTTCCAACACTGCATGAATTATTCTTTAGAAACACAGATTCCATTTAACCCTTTAACTGCACTATTAATTTTTCTGTGACTCTAAGTAGAAGCAAACTTCTCTGAGCCATCTCTACCACTTGGTTAGGGTATGTAATACCAAAAGTAAGTATTTGTTATCCCGTTACTGTTTCAAGTTTTAAAAAATTTACTACGGTTACTATATTATTAAATGTTATCTCAACCATTTGTTAAGAAACATTGATTCTTATTATTCTCGTCACAGGGGGAAACTTTAGTGTGAACTTTAAAAAGTTATAAACTAAGAGACAAAGTATGTATGCACTTTATTACATATTTAATTACGTAAAAACAGGATAAGTTCAAACAGATGAGTGTACAAATGTTATCCATCTCTATAGATTAGTTGCAGCCGTTAGTGATGGTTTAACCCTTTAGTAATCATTTCTTATCATCAGTCACTGTTATATATTTTGCAGGACTTCATTTGTTTATTCAAAATGGTTCTGTGTGTGTTTACTTTTTTTTCTGATTTATCTATAAAACTCCTTTAGATGTTCATATGAACTGGATTTAGAGGCTGTGTTGTCGACTGTGCTGCCAAGAAAAACTGTTGACAAGCGTGACCCAGAACAACCAAGTATGCCTAACTGTGACCCTCTTTTAGATCATCCAACTCCCCCCACTTCCAATTCTATTGGCTAGGGTAAGGGTGCAAAGTTAGGTTTTTTTAGTGGGCGTGGCTTCTAAAATAACAGGACATATGGTCCACCTTCCCACAGCACACAGAGAGAGGTTACTTGGAAAGAGAGGATTGAGGTGTTGGTTCATTTGGTTGTAGTTTGCAACTTCCTGTAGACATCCCCTACATCCAACACCGCGCTCCTTCTTTTCCCTTAGACAAATAGAAGAGTGAAACTCACCAGTTCCTGCTGAGAAAGTGGCCACATGAAAAAAGAACGTGCATACAAACAATACATTTGAGTACAGTCGAATAAAACGACAAGATGTCTTAGGGAGGGATCTTTAACAGGGCTTTATTTCCCTTTGAATTAGACACATCAGCGCTTTCAGCTCCTATCCTTCCTGTAGCTTCATCTTCAGTGGACTGGTGAGAATGTTTCACTTCTTTTCATCAAACTCTTGGTATGGATCAAAAATTTAACTCTAGCCATAATTCAGAAAATCATACTTTGTCACAACGCTGGCAGCAGAGTGGGCACCAAACCTTTGATCACTCAGGTAAAAGTAGGGATAAAAGGATCCTCCATTCTCCTTCTCTCTTGGTTTCCATGGAGACAACACCCACAGTGACTTCAACCTTAATACATCTGCATCTCGACAGATACTCTCCCTCCTCTCTCATAATATTATCCCACATTTCTCATTTTTCTGCACACTACACCTGGATAAAATTCACTTTCTTCTCACAGGATTTTAAGTTACACATTGGTTCTCCTTCTGGTTTCATCACTCCCGGTCAGCACGAGTCCATCAGTAGCACCGGGTCCTCCCTCTGCAGCACAGATGATAAGTTTCCCATGGCTCCCTCAACAGCAGCCTTTTCACAGACAGAGGAAGAGTTCATTATCGGCGGCCTAACTCGGCTAACAATGTGCTTTATGAGAAACATTTGCTCAGACACACACTCACGCAAACAGATGTACCGAACACATGCACACACATTCGCTCACACACAGTCAGTCTAATAGCAACAGGCTTCCATTGTTGCCATCATATTAAAAACACACAGTCATAACAGCATTAACAGAGCAGTGCAATGCGCCTGGTTCTCATTTCCACCACACACACACACACACACACACACACACACAGAGCCAATTTATAGCGCTCAGTTCAGATCCATTCTTGCGGAGCAGTGGAAGCTAGCGGGCTAATGGCAGTCAGTCTGTGGTTAGCGCTGCTTTAAATGCGCAGAAGCTCAGTGTGTGAGGAGACGTGATGCCAGGGCCTCTGTCTCCACTGGTGACATGTGTCAGACTCGCCTGCCACATGTCAGGAACAGTTTATGGAAACACTGCAGATGGTTTTAGGTTTTTTAAAGGTGCAACATGAGAGCTGAAAAGAGCATCAGCTCAGCCATAACAGCAAACACAGAGCTGTAGCCCTGCATGCATCCAGCTGGATGAGGAGCTGTAAACCCAACAGCTTTGTTTATCTAAGCCCCAGTAGATTCAGATGGACAGGTCCTTTTATGAGGTAAATTTGCTCTGTAATGGTGCTGTGCTCATGTTTTACATTCAGCATTTAGAAGAATAACAGTTATGGTCACTGAAGGGTAAGAAGTAAGGTTTCAAGGGTCATAGTGTGAGGGAAGATATTTATTTTACTCAGTTTTGTTTAAAAAAATGGAAGGATATCTCTAGATTGATCTACAGGTGGGCTTTTGAAATGGAACAGATGCTGAAATAATTCAGACTCACCCATTTATTATCAGCGATGACCATTAACATTACATATACTCATTTAAAGAGCAGCTGTAGCAGAAGGAAAAGCTTCTACCTGCAGGTGGCAGAATAGAGATTTTATAAGGTTTATGTGCCCCGTTGAGGATTCGCATGATATTTTAACTGATTTCCTCTGAAAAGTGTAAGTCCAGGTCATATCTGCCAGTTTTCTTTTGTAACATATGTTTGATTTGCATGTTTGGCATGTAAACTATTGGTTTGTATAAAGAGCCCAAGTTCTTTGCATTTGGACTAATTTATTCTGGAGATGTACCAGGATACACGTGCTTTCATGTTCAAAATTATTATATTTTTCTGGTATAGTAAATGGCAGCAGCAACATTAGTCTCTATCAGTTTCTCTCAGGGGAAAAAGGCTCTGTCTGATCTGATTGATCAGCTGATTGGCCAGAGAAGAAGGTCTCTGAGGTCGTTAGTCTTTATTGGTTTGACACGTGCAAAACATGCCAGGCATTATGCTAATGTGATAGATGTTAATGCAAATGATTAATAGGAGAAAAGCCAAGGAGTTTCAGGAGTAGTGTTTTCAGTGGGAGCGGATAACTCACTTTGGTGTGGACTTTGGACACTGTAATTTCCAGACTTTTTAACACGTGCAAAACCTGTTTAAAACTATGAAAAACACCCCCCCCCCCCAAAAAAAATAATAGCCCTCTTTAATCTTTTTGCCTCACAGGTACCAACTGCAAGCGTGACCATTGAGGGCGCTTCAGCTCTCAACAGAGTTCGCTGGTCATCAGGCGGGAAGGAGGTGGCTGTGGGCGACTCAGAGGGCCGAGTTTGGATCTATGATACAGGAGAGGTACGGATAATATCCACATACTTAAACCTGTTTTATAATGCCATATGTTCTTTATATTTTTGGATTAAACGAAAATTAAAAAAAGAAAATGAATGAAAATAAGCTCGCTGAGAACATATTTGATGGATTCATGCTGACTGCTGTGATGCATGGAGCTGCTGGTCCTTGTGGGCTTACGTTTTCAAACAGTTAAGATTAAATTACAGCTTAGGTACAAAAAGCAAGAATGCAATAACAAAAAGTTATTGCATTGTTTTAATTCATTTGAACTGTTGGAGAAGGTGAAATTATCAGTACCTAAAAATCCAGCCACTGAGTCATGATTTTACAGATTTGTTTCCCAGGTTTCACAGCACAGCACCTCAGCTGTGTTTCATGGATATTTGCTCAGCTGACAGGACTTTAGCTGCTATAACGGGGATTTAAAGTGCATTTTTAGCTGAAAAATGTCCACATGAAATACAGCTGAGCATTTCAAGTTTTTTAGCCCAGTATGTTTATCAAACTGTCAGCATTACCATGGAGGACGGTTTGAAGGTTTTGGTTTTCTTTCTTTTTTCCCCGTCTGTCTTTGGTGTTCCTGTAAAATGCTGTCACCACAAAGTGGGCAGCCTCCCTGCCCTGTGCCTGCATATTCTGTCATGTTTAAAGGTCTCTGGTTAAGATCCCCATGTGAGAGTATGTTAGCCTAGCCGCTCGGCTAATTTTAGCATCTTTTTGTAGTGCGGTAAGCCTTAAGGAGGCTCAGCAGAGCTGGTGGCCTCCATGGTTGGCGGGTTGATGGTAAGGAAGAGTCATCAATAAAAGTGAGTAGGGCTGAAAGGTTTTATGACGGGCTGTGTTGTGTGCGCGGTGGTGGTGGAGGAGGTATTTACTTCACTGCTAACTCACCCATATTACTAAAACTGGGGGTGAAAAAAATGCGGGGAGAAAAAAAAAGAGATGCCTTCAGAAGAGCAGTCCTGGAAATAACAGCAAGCCTTGAGATTTTTCCAGGAAAGCAAACAAGCATATTCTTCCCTTCCAGTATTATTTTACTCCAAACAAATTAGTTTCAGCATATTTATCATCAGGAAGGACTTTTTTTTTATTAGTATGCCGATGTTGACGTGTGGAAAAAGCACGTCATGGAATAAAACTGCCTGATGCAGTTCATAACATGAAATTGTTCTGGATTTCCTGACATCACCCAGCATTGTTTCATCAACGTTTCAGCCTCTTGTTGTCTGTTTACATGCAGCTTACTCATCAGCACCATATAGATGAAGTTCTGGAGGAGCCCCTTGCTGTGGCCAAGGGGCGGAGGGGTTCTTAGGTCCTGATTAATTACAACTTGGCTTGGCCAACAGTCTGCAGACATCTTGGGTGGAGGCTTACACTTCATTCCCACTCACTCTGACTCCCACTGTGCACAACCAGAGAGAGAGGAACAATATTTAGTTTTTTTATACTTAAGTTTTAAACTGAGATGGTAGAAAAAAGTGATAAATAAACCTGCTAAATATCACCACTCTTCATGTGTCTGTGGCCTGCTGGTGGACTTTCAGACCTAAATAAGATCTTTGTTCAACACATAAAACAGTTTATCACTCAACAAAAAGATGGTGCTAGACTCACGTTTCTAGCCAATTTGGAATTGACTTAAATGTTACTGTGTGATGCAGTTGTTACAGTTTTTATAAGCACATCATTTCACAAGTGTTTCCTCAGTTTTTATTTTCTTAAAAAAATATTATTGTAATTGCTGGTTGAAATATAATTTAACTAAGGATGGTATGCAGTTTTATTTTTGTTGCTAATTTTTGTTTTTAAACTACACGTCGAAGGCAGTGTTGGACATTTATTTCCCTTTTTCCACCAGTACCTACTCGGCTCAACTCGAGGGTTTTCAGGGTTTTCCATTAGGTACTAGCACCTGGTACCAGGCACTTTTTAGTACTTACTTGTCCAGAGCTCCAAGCAAGCTGAGTTGAGCCGAAAATGTAACTTTTAAAGACTGCAAGCCACTGATTGGCCGGGGAATGACATCACTAGATGTGTCATGCGAGCAACTCCTTCACAAGTAGGTATTAGTAGAAAACAAGCTTCAGATATGTAGTTTGGGTAATTCAGGGATCAAACCACTAACCCACGGGTCACCAACTCTGGACCTCTTGGACCAATATCCTGCAGGTTTTAGATGTCAAAGTATTGTATTTGAAAAAGTGGCTCTGCTTTTAGTGATTCAGGCATCAGATATTTTCCAGGAATTATAAAGCACTTTGCAACAGCAGCTACTGAACAAAGTGCTTAAATTATATTATGTTGTGGATTTTTTTTACACGACTGAAGTGCAGTTATATCTCATACCTTTGTCTGTGACCCTTCCAGCTTTCGGTGACCCACACTGATGACTGGGCACGCTTCGGACACACACTGATGGAGATTCGTGCTAACCGAGCAGATGGAGAAGAGGAGGGGCCTATGGAGCTGGCTTCATAGAAAAAGAACTCCAAAACCAAAGTTGGAGTGAATCGGAGACCTGGCGTGCTTTCATCGGTGTCACTGTGGCATGTGCTCCTCCCTCATTCACTTTTGTTTCTCCACCTTCACATACATGTTCCAGTCTGTTCCACACAAGACAGGGCTTTCATTGTAATTTTGCATTTGTTCTCTTTGTAAGTGCACACCGTCCAGAAATGGCTATAACTGTTTACTTGACGACAGATTTCTCCGTCTTTATTTATTTGTTTAACGACTTCAGGTGATGTGTTGCTTGCTACTTGTGAGCCTTTAGTATATAAAGAGTGGCAGTCTTATAGCCTTATGAAGATATGTGTACTGTACCAATGCTTTGCACTATTGGATAAAATAAAGCAGGGTCATAGACTAGTCATGTATTGTTTACAAAAAGTCATGTTCACATTATCTGTATCAAGCCTGCATGCACATTCCTAAAATATGACTGATGCAGAAAAATGGAGCTGCTTTATGTTTCTGTAAGTGTGTCAGAAACTTAATCAAGTCTGCTTTTCTGTACTGAATGAAAGCTTCATCTGTATATTCTATAATGAAGTTTAACTATTAACAAGAGGTATATTGTAACTCAGAGTGATTGCTGTGAAACCTGCTGTTTGCTATTAAAAGATAGCCAACCGACTTGCTTGTTCTTTGCAGCATCCAGCCAAGTAATATTTGAAATAAAACCAGCATACAGTCAGTTTACTAATATAAGTTTCTCTTTACTCTCAGTACACATGTTGCTGCCATACGTTCTGTAAGGCACAATTATAACACACCATATGTAACTCCTACATCCTCTGCACTGTACAAGCTTAAATACTCAGTTGTAACATACCACAAAACTGCAGCTGGTGCCAGCTGTCTCTCAGATATTTACACATCTGCATACATTTAAACTGGAAACCAAACATCTTACAACAGTAAACATATACAGTCAGACTGTTGTGCTACATCTTTACATTCAAGTACTTTTTGGTTGTAATCTTGTGGATACATTGTGGAAAGAGCAACTCAGGTCTGACAGAGCCATAAAGATATGAAAATATGTCTGGTTTTCTCATATATACATTATGTGCCAACCTGATAATAAGATATGAATAATCTGCTTTTGATTTTAAAGCCACAAAAAGAAGAGCGTGGAAAAAGCTGCAACAGAAACAGATTTCTTTTTTTTTTTTAAAGGAAGTAGTTAAAGAAGATTCCTGCAAGCCCTTTTGTGCATGTTTTGGACCAATTTAACTACATGAAAAATAAAATAAATACATCAATGCACAGTCAGTCAAATGTAAAAGGAATGCTAAGGCTGTCCTACAGAGAGCTACCTTTTCTAATAGCCTCATTAATCTATGTGACTGCATTTAGAGTTGATATAAACACAAGAGAAAAAATGTTTAAATAACTTAACACTTTAAAAACAAAATAGACTAGTTGGTGTCTCAGCCCTCCCACCCATAAAGGTTCAGGGGGCGCTTGATTTGGTAGGGTCTCCTTCCGTTGCCACAGTGTAGCGTGGGAGATGGAGTCCAAATTTGCTCTCGATGCCAGCGAATGTGGCCACGGCCAACCTGAAGCCTCCGATGTGGTCAGGGTTGGGCGCCGGCAGGCTGATCCGAGACTTGGGGGTGGGCTCGGAGCCAGCCGGCTTTCTGTGGCGTGCAGAGAAGAAGAGAGACAAGAGGGAGGGAGAGGAGGAGGAGGAGGAGGAGAAAGCCGGGAGCACAGCGAGACAAGGGGAGAAAAAGCGGCATGTGAAAAGGTGGTAAAGTTAAAGGGGAAATGGTGAAAACTGTGAACAGATGGGAGTTTTATCATCATTTTTATTGAATCTTAAATGATATTATCAAATTTAACACCATTTGCTGCAGAAATAAACATCCTAATAGAAAATCAAAAGTGGAACAGTTTAACATTTCTCTCTGAGAGCAGAACTAAATCAAATCTCTCAAAGATTTCACGCCGAGTGCTCGGGGTCGCTGCCAACACAGACAGCAGAGGAGCAGGCATGAACTGGGTCCAGACCACACGGCACACTCACTGGATCTGCTGCTGGGAGCTTTTGGCAAGCAGGGCGTTATGTGCAAAAGCATTGCACAATCTGATGGATACATGCGCATGCCTCACAGTGTCAGCTGTCCATTAAAAGGAGCAGCCAACTCTATTCCCCACTGGACCTTTTTTAACTTTACAGAAGTAGAGAAGCATTCTGGACAGTGACCTATTCTGAGGAGAGCTCGTTTCACTTCCAGAAGTGGAAAAAGGAAATGTACGAGTCAAATGGGTGCTGTCTGCCCCTGATGATGGTGCTGTAAAACTCTAGAGTTTGAGAAAATTGTCACATCCAGAGTTCTCAGTGAGACCTTCAGCCTGTCAGCTAATGTGCTCGGAGTTTATTTTTGGTCTTGTGGCATTTCCTTTTTCCCTTGTAGAGGATTGAGGACAAGCTGTGTCATGCTGTGTGTTGGAAATATGGCTGTTGTTCAGGCAGAAAATCTTTGATAACAACTCTCATATTCTAGCTCCAGAAAAGATATTTGCATGGTTTTTTTGTTGAGTGACAGGTTTGTGGAATTTAAGTTTCAGCATCTCGGATGCAGGCCAGGTAGCTTGTGTGAAGGTGGTTGGTGAGGGACTTACTGGCCTCCGAAGTCAATGTAGAACCAGCGCTGCAGGAGTTCATAGGTCACCAGGGTCACTCCAAACTGTGGGGAGGACCGAAACACTCGGGCTGGAGAGACAGATGGAAGTTAGTTTAGTTCAGCTTTTTAGATATTAAACTACAGGAGTATCTTTTAGTAGAGCTTGGCTTCACGCTCTCTAAGTCTATAACGTTACAACAATGATAATGCTGCACTGCTTTTGACTTATGCACACAATGATTCATTCTTACATTTTAATGAGGGTGAACTTGTTTACACATTTTAGTTAATGTGCACAACACAGTTAACGCTCCTCCTAACAAAATACATTAACTCCCCTGAAAACATCACCTTAATTATTTGTGGGGATGTCCTGAATGTTGACAATATGAAACATCCTCTTGGATGTTTCATAGCTCAACAGTAAAACCAGAAACTGTTTAAGGAATAGCTTCTCTTTATTTGTCACTCTTCAACCTCCCACAAAGCAGGTTGCTGCTACTTTTAATATGTTTTCTTATTTTGTTATTCATATTTTCTCAGTGCCTGGTGTGTAAATCAAAGATGGCGCTGATCCGGAGGGTCCTGCGGTGGCAGCATAGTGAACTCATACCCTGGGCAGTCACCAAACATTTTACAGGTCTCCTTGATTTGATGGATATATATGCAGTTTTTATGTCGCAGTGACCATTTAAATTGCAACTCTGGTTTTCTCCCCATTCATTTAGACAGAGACTTGGTCTTGTTAACCAAAAATAACTGCCTGGAGGCATTTCCAAGATGGCTACCGAGTGGTGAGACTTGAAGAGCTTTTTTTTCTTTTCAAGCTGTGTTCAAAACAATATATAAACATGAATCATTTATAGAGAATTTTATGAATATCTGTAACATCATAATTTAACTTACTTCCTCTTTATATTCATATAAAGCCTCTGAATTAACTTTGGTAGTGAATACTGCGAAGGAAGTAATTTCATATCCTGCTTTTTTTTTTTCTGTCCAATCTTGTGGTCTTTCTCTGAATAACTGGCAAACTGAAAATCCAACTTAGAGTTTGTTCATATTTCTATCATTTTTTCTTACAAAACAAAGTATTGACCAGATTTTTATTATTAATTATTATCAATGAAAAATAATACAATAGTCATTTTCTGTATAGAATGTAAAATTATATGGGGATCTCTATTATAGCTTCATTTTAGATGATTAAATGTTTATTTCATTTGCTTTTTGAGAGAAAAATGATGATGTAACACAAAATCTTGATGAAATATGCTGACTTTTTCACCCAAAAAACTTTTGGATATCGAAAGAAGGAGGCACAAAAAAATGTGTTTTAGCCCTGATATTATAATCATTGGCTTGGTTGCACAATACCAAGATCTACAAGGCTGAAACACTGGGAAATAGATATAGATGTATATCTGCAGAGCACAAGCTACTTTTTACAAGGCTAAATTTTGTCTACCTCCGGCTCCTTTCCAGAAGGCGCGGGGCCCTTCTTCCCTGAGTATCTTCCAGAAGCAGTCCATCAGGCCGCTGTAGGTGGTCTGGCCCACACGAGCCGCCACCTGTAGCCTGGTCTTGATCACATCTGCTGGGGTCACCAGAGAGGCTGCTGGCATGCCTGTAGGAAGAGAGCAAGAGCTACTAACTGTGGTCGTGGGATGCTTTTTATGTTTTTTTAAGAGCTGAATGTGTTTGATTCTAAATAGAGCACAAATTTTAAATCAGCCCCAAACAAATGGGATGATTTGAAGAAAGCGGCTATCAGTGATCAACTGAAACTCTGAACACGTTCATAACTGCATCTGAGGGGTTTTAGCTCTCTTTGTTCCGGCTTTTCAACACGTCTTCTTGAATCTTGACCATCTTGTAGCAAGTCTGCTGCATTCATTGACTATACACAAGTAAGGGCCAGTTCCTATCACTTCACCATCAACCAATACAGGCCATTATTTAATCTCTGGCTTTTTTCTTCCTTTCCTCTCTCTCCCACTTTTCTTAGAGCTGCTTAAAAGAGGCCAGACAATGGACGGTAATGAGAGCAATGCACACTGTGCCCCGTGCACAAGTGAAAGTGACGGGCTGGCTGAGGGGAGTGACTGCAAAGCCTCCACACCAACCACTTCAGCAATGAATGGGCCCAATCATCGATGGCTCGGTCATTACCATCAACTGCCCTCTTGACGATTTACTCTGACTCCTTGGTTTTTGTAGCAGCCAAACGAGCTATTCAGCAAGCCTGATCAACTCAGTGTTAGGTAGCAGACTGGCACCCGGCAGGGACTGACCACCTGCACTGTGCTGAGGAGAGGAGAGAAGAGGGCTGCACAATTCTTGTTCTTTTAACGATAAAGCAACTAATGTGAGTCAGAGATGGCCAACACTGTGTTCCTCATAGACCAGAGTAATGCCTAGCTGAATAATGCCGCGCAAACCAAGCGTGTAATTAAATTTCCTGTACTGGCTGTAAAACATTAATTGCCAGAATGCAACAACCGCTGATAAATATATGTGAAAGTGGGATGATAAATGTGTCGAAATTTTAAAAAAAAAGGAGAAAAAAGTCATGAGACTCAATTCAGTTTGCGGCAGGCCATGGCTGCCAGTCATGTGGGGAGAAAGCAGAGAAAAATGGAGGCAGGATTTATGATTTTTCCATGTTACGCTGTGCCTCTGCGTCAAAAAGAGAGTGCTGCTGACACATCTCAGAGGAATCAAAACAAATATAAAGAAGTTTTAAAGCATTTTTTCTTGGCAGGGCTGTTATTAGTGTCTTACTTAAAGACAAATCTACTATTAAATCCTTGCTTTGGATGAATCCCGTTTTCATGTAGTGAACAAAAGTTGTTAAGACATCAGCAATGATTTGGTCCTCCTGCTCTGCCTGTTCACTGTGTGACTAAACAACAGGACAAGACTGCACTCTGCTTCCCTGCAGCATGAAGCAAGATACTTTATGCACTCCTTCCTTGCATGGTGACTATGCATTAAGTATACACCGGCATACTTGTGTGTGTGTGTGTGTGTGTGTGTGTGTGTGTGTGTGTGTGTACATGTACAGTATATTAAGATTGGAAAGCCTTCCTGTCAGCCTGGTTGGCAGCCTTCTGAAGCGCTTCCCTGCTGCACAGCTCCAAAACCCCAGTCCCCCAATCACAGAGCAGCGCTCTAATTAGCAGCTACCGCCATGGAGCCTGCGGTCAGAAGCTCCTTGGCTCCCAAACTGTGAGCTTTGCTACTGTTACTTAGGAGATGAGAGGCGAGACCAGAGTGAGACCTGATCTCTCACTAAAGATTTCACTTCATAAACACCATGGCTCTGCACGTGAGATTTTAGTCCTTTGTAGCTTAGTTAGAAAAGTTAGATATGTTAAGTAAGAGAAGTTTTTAAAGATATGAAAAAGGTCTACAGGACTACAATATTAAAATCTAACACAAGATGATATGAACTAAAAATTGACACAGCAAAGAAATGGCATTAGAGCAGCCATCATATAAGATCCATTTATAGTAATCGAGATGACAGGTTATAAAAGCAAAAGTGATTCAAATAGATTATAAAGTTAGAAATGAACTGTCTAATTTAAAAGGTGCTAGCAAGTCTGAGGTTATCTCACAGCATGACTCTATAAGCACCTATAATAACAAAAAAATCCCATGCCTTGCAAGTAAAATGGAGTAAGAAGGATGAACTTATGTAGATCAATCATAGTGGTGTTCCTCTGATACATTAAGTTAATCTTAAGCTTACACATCATCATTTATTCCTGAGTGAAACTCTTTTGGTAAACTCTCATGGCAGCGGGTAGCTGTGTTTACCAAAAAGCTCCAAAGTCCTACTGCACTAAATCAAAATTCAGTCAAAATTCAGACAAGGATGGTAAAATGCAAAACCAGCTTGTATTGTGTGAATTCTCTACAATAAGTGTCAAAAATCCAAATTTGTATCCAGACCACTGAAGAGAAACCCATCTTGTAACTTGTCCAAATGCAGTGTGTTACAACAGCCAGGTAGCATGTTGTAGACAAATAATAATGTGTACTCCAATGCTCTGAGTCCTCCTACTTTATTTTGTCCTTTACTCTGTAACAGGTCCATAGAGGGGAGTATTAAGCAGTAAAAGACAGTTCTTTTGTTAAATTCTGTTAAATTCAATTTAATCTACACGACAACAATCAACAACAAAAAGCTCTCAAAGCACTTAGAAGAAGACACACAACAACTCCCTTTAAAGAAGCACTTGGCAATAATAACTGGGAGTTGGCACAGACCCAAAACAGAACAAAAAGCTGAGTGAATATCAGCCATTGATTGAGCAGGTAGTCCAGTAATCTTATGTTTTGGCTTTAAGTGGGAACATGTAATTTTTGCACATCTAAATACTCAAAGTGACAGTCTTGATATTGAAAAAGCCCTGCTGTGTTCCTTTCAGCCCTATGATTGAGGGGGTTCATGCACCACTCGTAGCGCTGAATCTGAGCAGGGTATACGGCATATGTGCCAGATGATACACAGCTTTAATGGTGTGCAGGCACCGCCTACTTGCTATAGTTGCAGGATGTGCAGGCGTTAATGAGGACTCTGTATGATGTAGAGCTGAGCTGTTTCACACACAGATTAGCGCAAAGACTCATAGGACTGTCAAAATGGTTTACCATGCAACTACAGATCCGTTTTAATGTGTTTGAAATGTGTTTGTTATGGTTGGGTAGCTGAAACAATTTAAAGATAATGAACAGTGACTGAAGGCTCTGAGGGAATCAGTGAGATGTAGCCAGTGTTTCTGGATCAGGAAGCGGAGATAGGAAATTCAAGGAGACAAGCTGCTGTGTATCTTGTTGTATCAGATTGTTGCATCAAGTTACGGTTGTGTTTTGCATATATGAAGGTAGAGCTTGCTTATCCATCAACTGAGCATGACATAATGTTGGGCAATAATCTTTAGCGTAATGTAAAATGCAACCCCAATGAACTCTTTTATCAGCTCCAGTTGACGAACTGATCAGAGAAGATGTGTTGAAAACACAGCCGTGGGTCTTCAGGAAGCTGTCTTTGCTTCTTGTTTTTCCATCCCTTGTTACCTTTTAAATGCAAACTGCAACTAAAAGCAGAAATGTGTGCCAATAGATCAATATTTTTACTTTGTTGGACAGGAAAAGTTGTGACATTATTATTATAATGTATTTCCTGTACACTGTTCACATTAACTAATGCCGGGCTCTTTAGCTCAAAATATGTGATAATCATTGAGAATTCTAGAAATAATCAAATCATTTCATGCGATTTTAAACAATATATTTTAGTCAGGGACAATATCCAGAGCATATAAAAGCCTATGGGTCTTATTATTTGTGATTCCCTTAAAGGCCTTATTTGAGAACAGAAATGAAAGAGCCAATTTTCTCTCAAACTACTTCAATTCCTCTCCTTTTTTGTTTTTGTAAATTTACATTATGTTTAGAAAACACAAATTATTTTCCTTTTTTTAAAATGTGTATTAAAAAATCCAGGGTTCACAGTACTTACAGAACCTGGTTTGTTTGTTAACATTACCTGAAAAGTCCTTGTTTGCCTCTTAACATGAAATTAGTCCATTATTCGCTTTGTGCAGAAGAATAAAGGGATGGGGAGAGCTTTACCTGCCAGAGCTCCAGCAAACAGCATTTTGCCTGGTCCTATCCTTCCATCCTCCTCAGTGAGGTAAGCCTTGATGTGGGCGTAGCAGGGGAAGTAAATAGATGAGAAGGGGATGTCGCGCAGAAAACAAGCTTTGGAACCCTGTAACAAGAATTAGGCAGGTGGTTAAAAGTTAAGCTTTGAGAAATAAGAGATAAACGAATAAACAAACAAATAAAGAGTATAATAAATAGAGAGGAAAGCAAAGAAAGAGTGATGGAGCTCAAGGGATTTGATACTTGATTTATGGCTGGGGTTTTCTAAAGTTGGATTGCTAATCCTAGCCACAAAATGAAACTCTTGATATTTACATATCAACTAATGTTACCACCAATAAATCTACTTCAAATGGACTCCAGGAGCTTGAAGCAGAGTGAAATATTGACCGCAACATGGCACAAAAATACCGGCTTTCCATATGCAAGCGATCTGTGTCCTCAACAGCAGGTGAGGGGGGGGGTGAGAGGGGAAAAGCAGAGAAAGACAGACTGGCTGCCGAAGATGGCTCCTTGTCTGCCACTGTAAACAACACTATATCATCAAGCCTATAGAGTTTCCTGCTGTACTTCAAACCTGTTGGCAAACTGCCACCTTTTTGACACAGCAACTACAGTCAACAGAAGGCGTTTAAAGAGCTGGGTAGTGTCTCCTTGTTTTGGACAGGCTTCATTTAACTCCTGTGGGATAATCCTTTGGTTCCTCCATACACACACTCACATACACACAGAGGATTGGCAGATACCTGGGCTATCTCTTTCCCTCTCTTTCCTCTGGCACTTCTTGTCTGCCTGTCCCTCCTGGCTGAGGCCCGAGCGGCTGCTGAAAGCTGGGAGATTCTATCGAGGCGGGACAGACAAACAGCGGCACAAGGACTGGAACTAGAACTTCACCATCATGGTGATGGCGTTGGGTTAGACAACGCAATGGCAGTGAGTGGATACATCCTTTTACCCCAGGATGAAATGCACATTCTGGTTTGGTAACAATGGAAATGTGTATGCACGGCCTTTGTATGCATGAAACATCTTTTGGAATACAGTGACAGCTTCTTCACAGTGATGAATGGTGGCGCTAGAGGGTTAGCCGCCCTACCAAGCGGTAGCTCCACCAGTGCTGGGTGAGCGTCAGGATAATTACCCTGACAAAGGCTGCTCTGTGCCTGGGTGCAGCCCCTCCGGAGCCAGCCCGTCTGGGGCTTGCAGGCTGGAGCTCGTCTCCTCCCCACCTCCCCTCCGCCAACAACACCGCTGCCGCTTTCTCAATGCACTTTGTCTCCTCTCTGTGCACCAGGAGACGAACGTAATTAAGCATGTGCATGAGGACCGTGAGCACCCTCTTATCCGCTCTTATATGGAAACTGTAGTGATGCGGACATGCACTCCAATAAAGTCATTAAAAAGCAGGAGTTAGCAAACAGCAACAGGTAGGCGGGCAGGTAGATGGAGACAACAAGAGGCTCCACAATCTTTTACAGCCTTATCAACACAACTGAAAGATTTACATGGAAGTGGTCTGTGCTGACAGGTGGCCACATTGGCTCACAAAACCACTCAGATATCCATGGGAAGAGTTGGAAATGTCAGAAATGTGAACCGTCTGAGGAAAACAGCCCCTTAAAATCAGGAAGCCACAAAAAAAAAAAGTCTAATCATCTCATTTTAATAAAACAAGACTAATTGATAAAACTCCAGGTAATAGATTGACATTTTCACAGTTGATTGTGTTTACTTGAGGCAGAATCTCTCCTGCCAAGCTCCATTAAGATTTATTTATGTAATTCAATTAGACATGCTCTGTTTCACCCCGAGGGCTAATGTCCTCATCAGACCTGTTAAGCCGCTAGTGTTAGTAGTAGCCACAGCTCGTTCATTGATTCCTACAGCTCCTCCAGGTATCTGGTTGCATCAAAGGAAGCAAAATACACTGATCCAATCAGATCAATGTTAAAGGTCTAAATATTCATAAGAAGTAGACTACACTGTATATAAACACAGCATGTTAGCAAATAATATGCCTGTATTATTTCATGTTTGCTTTACAATGTACTGGGCACACAGGATCACACAAATCTAATATGTTCAAACACTACACTGTAATTTTTAGCCCTGTGCCATTGAAAAATACCAATTACAGCAATTAAGGTTAAATACAGCTTTTAGCATAAATTGTGCCTTTTCTTATTCTCCAACAGACCACATGGACATTGTTGATTTAAATGATGGCTGATGGGGTAAGGTAATATGTATAATTGTGCAACCATTAATAGAGAAATCACATACAACTTATTCATAACACTGATGAGAAATAATGGATTGTTGTGAGGCCAATGAAAATACTAAAGAATGTATATAGCCATTTGCCAATTAATCTCATAGCAACAAATCTTGTCTGAAATTAGTGATGTGGCTCTGGCTTTCCTCACACAGTTGAATTTGGAGATGCAGTTTTTAAATTGTTCATTTCACAATCTGAGTATGGTTAAATTACTTTCCAATTCTTCTTTCATTTGAAAACACAATATCCTGTATACTTTTATTATCATGTGTTAGCGAATGGAGCATTTTGCACTTTATAGAGACATGTGTAACTCTGCTTTCCACTACAGCGGAGGTCAGTTGAATATATGGACTTTTGTCACAAAGCCCATCTTATTGCAATGGGGTTTGTCAATATTCTGCTGAAATAAGCAGAAGGAAAAAGATCATTCGGATGTCAGCATATGTTGCCCAAAAACTTGAAAATATCCCTCATCATTAATAGTACCTTCAGAGATGTGCATGTTTCTTCAATTTTTCTTTTAAATCTTTCCATTAATGTACAATAGATGAGAACATCCTTTGCAATTACATTTGAAAGCATTATTATTAGCTGATCAAATTAGGTGAAAGCATAATTAAGATTTAACGTCACTTCAACATTATTTGTGTCCAATGTGAAAGCAATCATTTCAACATGACACACTAACTAAATTGAAGGCACGGATGTGGACTTTACTGAAAACTGTTGTTATTCTGTGGCGAAACTAAGGAGAGGTCAAGTTTGAAATGCTAAATAGTGAAATCCTTTCCACACATGAGACATGTAACACTGATTCCTTTATCAATCTGTTAAAGGGAACAGTATTCAGTCAAACATTGGTCATTTTCCTGCTAATCATCCTCGTGCTTCACACCTGTGAGAGTGACACATAAAGCTAAGATGCTTCGGACAGTATGTAAATTGAAGTATAACAGTCTTTACAGAGGGATTTTTTTGTACAACATATCACCATAACATTCCATATGAATGTGCCAAATGTGCTATACTAATATAAAACAGGGATGGTGAATGGAAGCAGCTGAAAACATCAATTTTCTCCATGCCTAACCTTGTTAAACAATCTATAATACTTGTGAGGATTTAACGGCACTGCAGTAACGATGGAGTTGTCAGCTTGTGGAAAAAATATTTACTTCACTTAAGTGCAGTCACTACAGTTTGTCAGATAAAATGCTATAAACATTCGAAACTCTTTAAGTCCATCTATACTTGGCCATGGCCATTTTGCCATAAAAATTCCTAAAAATGTGGCATTGTGATAAAACAGTGGTGGATGAGAGCAGCTGAAGATGTTCTTATCAGAAAGCAGCTTCAGCTTTAACTCAAATGATGTTAAACCTTTTTTTTCTCATTTGGTTCAGATATGAAAAAAATACTGCTTGTTATCGAAGGTAAAAACAAACAGAATCAAAGTTACATTTCTAATTATTTAATAACATGAACTCTGAAATTTTGCATCTTTTCTTTTTGTTTAAATCTCTATAAATTGAGGTCCAGTTGCCTTTATTCAAGCTCTTACGATTACCGTGACCTGGATGACTGAGAATCTAAACCAGATATTTTCTAAACCATCAGAATCAGTTATTTTATGGTTTTTGACACTTGAACTAATCAACAATTAACAAGTGTTGCCGTATGAATTAATGACTTGGGTTAAAGACTAGAGGTCAGACAGCCAGAAGACATAAGAAATATTGTTAAAATGACTCAATCATCAGCACCAACACACAGTACATCTTAGCAACGTAAGTACAAATACACTTCTAATGCTAACAGCATTTCCCACCTTGTAAAGTCCAAAGAAGCCCAGGTCTTTGATGACGGACAAAGCGCTGACCCTCGGCCCCGTGGTGATCTCTCCTGCCACCTGCAGACGGATCTTTACTATCTCCAAAGGATTTGTGAAGATCACCTGCGATCCACCAGCCTGGATGATAATAACAAAAAAAAAGAATAGTCAGGTTTGAAAAGAAAGAAAATAAACACAATATTGAATATTTACTGTGTCTCTGTTTTAATCTGAGAATTCGAATGCTGCTTTGCATTTTAATGTCATGTAGTTTAATTATGTGGCAGAAGAATAACCAACTTCAAAACAAACATGAAAAGAGGAGGATTGTACAGCCGAGGATGGGCGAGCCAGCTGATGCAGTCAGCTGTTTGTCTTCACCACAAAGACCCTGCAGGGCCTCTGACATCTCTTTTTATCTAACCTCTCACTTCACCTCACCCTCCAAACCTGTACTTGTGACACAGCAGCAAGCTCAGACTGGTAGTGTTTGCCTTCTCTGGTTAGCAGAGCTTTGTGAAGGAGCAGCTGAAAAGTTGAAGCAGTATCAACGGCTAAATGGGAAGTCGGGGAACATGACAGCATATCCAGGAAGCCTCTTGATACTGAGAGGATTTTCTTCTTTTCTGACCTGTATTTTGCATTTTCCTTTCAATATTTTTCCCTCATCATCTAAGTGTTCTCTGCTCTCCTTTTTTCCAGCTTTGACCTTCTCTCAAGCAATCTCTCTCATGTTCTCCCATCTTGTCCGTCTCTCTTGACAGTTGCCAGCGGTTACTGCAGCTACACGCAAAAGAGCGACACATCGCAATTAGATAGCAATCGGTTTCCATGGTGCCATTTTTGACTTAAATAGGCATGGTCTGTTTGTTGTTGTTTCTCTCTTTATCCCCTTCTTCCCTTTGCTTGGTTATGAATGATGGATTGTGTTTCTCGCCTCCCACTTTACGGGAAGGCATCAAACTTCTTCTGCGACATGGGTAGCTTTTATTATAACTAAAAGTCCCTCAATTTATAATCGTCTCATTGAAGGTGTTTGCAGCTGCTTTTTAAATAACTCTGATTATGGTGGGTGACAGCTTTCCTTCTCCAGAACCAGTGAGAGGGTTGCTGCTCCAAAGCTGCTACATCTCACAGCCAACTCTTTGTGACTTGTTTTATGGAAATAACCTCGTTGATTACATGCTGACTAATAACTTGAGTATTTAAAGGCTATTGGCCCTGTTCCTCACAGCATTGGCTCTTTGAATTGAATTCTAATGAGAGCAGAGAAGGAGAAGATGGAGACGCTGTTTACTCAGGGAGAGAAACAACAATGTGGCTTCTCTAAATCAAAGCCACTGTCAAGCTGAGAAGGACCCTCAGGAGGACTTGGTGGTTCAGATGTACAACCTCAATTAAAATTTTTTTTGTGAACCTCTGTCCATCTTTACATCAGAGGCTATGCTTCTCAGAATGCTCCTTTTGCACCATTATACCAGTCATGTTACTGCCAACCTAATTAGATGTGAAATGCTCCTTCAGCTATTTTTTATTTGTGCCTATTACTTTTCCAGCCTTTTGTTGCCCCTGTTCCGACTTTTTTTTTTTTTTTTTTAGATGTGTTGCTGTAGTCGAATTCAAAATAAGCTAATATTTTCCATGAACTGGTAAAATGTCTCAGTTTCAACATTTGATATGCTGTGTTTTATTTACACTTTGCACAGAGTGCCAACTTCTTTGGAATTGGGAATGCAATTGTGCGCCGCTTTACTTCTGCGGTCTTATCACAATATTCCTCTGAACATCTAAACAAGCCTGATGCTGAAAACAAGTCATGTGGCATTTAACACAGACTTTTTTTCTTGCCATGAGTAAAGGTGTTTTTGGAGGAAGTTAATGCAGAATTTCATAAAACGAAACCTCTCCAACTGCCAGGCATGGTGGTGCAAGATGCATCAACAAAGCAGGATGAAGAATTGAATATCAATTTATTAATAATGTCGATATTTCAATTAAATATCCACAAATTCTGGAGAAAGAGCTAAATAAACAAAAATGACTGCTTCTACTACAGAATGATGATCTAAACACCTCTAAATCCAAAAGGGACTGCCTGAACATTATCAAAAATCTACAATGGTGATCGATCTCAGTGCATGCAAGACTCCTTTTACAGGATGAATGGGAGAAATTGTTAGTTTGCCACAAAACGTTCAACAAGCCATGATATTTTTTGAATGCCTAAACATTTGCTCTTTCATTCTCCTTTCATTAAATCCAAACTGCACAAAATTTGAATGAATAAATACTCTTGCGTAAATTATTAAAGAAACATTTATCCTCATGCCTTTCGGATATTAGGTTATTGTTTATTTACTCAGCTAGTCACAGTAACTGAAATCTTAAGTGTCCGAACCTCCATTGTGACTTGAAACCATTTAACATCAGGTGTAGGACCGAGAAGAAGACTAACATGAAATAATGAATCAGACAAATGAACAAAGAGAGCTCATGAGAAACAGACGGAGACAGAAGGAAATGGAGAAATAAGCAGTCATAACAAGAAGAGTGAGGAGAGGTCGAGACTGAAGCAGAAAAGCCGAAGGTTTTGACAGTGTCGGCGGCGCTCTTATAATTCCCAGGTAATTACAAGGCAAGGTGATCCTTGGAGACCTGGAACGTCAGCATCTTATGCACGCATCGCAGCTCCAGGCTTTATGCTTGTGCCATACAAATAAAAAAAAAAAGAAGCAAAAGCCCTAAAGTTTTATGATCCCTCCCAACACAAATACAAGCAACCAGGAGATTAGCACCAGAACTCAAAACATTAACCACCACCCATAAATAATAATCGCACTTTCATTTAGGGGCTGGGTGTGCATGTTTTAGATTCAATGATAACATTTTGAACATTTATGTCAGGCATGAATAAGAAACCCACGAAAAAAAAGCCTTACCTGAACAAAGTGTTACTATACTTTGAATCACTGCTCGCAGTAATGAGCCAGTAAGTATTTCGTGTAACTTAAGTCCAAAAATGCTGTCCAGTAACTGCCAGATAAGCATCCAGATAGCTCAGTAAACAGAGCATACCATTCTTACCAAATAATCATTAGAAACTGGCAACACACTCTGGAGCTTAATGGTGCTGAGCCACCGGAGTTGGAGGGGGGAAGAGGAGGAAGAGCAAGAAGGACAGGAAGGTGAAGAGAGAGGAATATTTAAGAAAAAAAGACCAGAAAGGAACATATGACACAAAACAGCCCTTCAGAGGATATGAAGACATAAAAGCAGATAAAGCAGGATTCCCCTGTTTTCCCCTTTCTATCTTTTACTTCATAGACTGTGGATCAGAGGCTGACTCCGCGGTCCAAACCAACACTTTCACAGCTACCAAATGATATAAACAGATTTTGTGTGCTCAGAGATCAGGAGGGTTTGACGTATGTGTTTGTGTGTAAGATAAAGTGGCAGGCATAGTGCAGTGCCAGCACTAACACCGGGGCCTCAGCCAGGATGAAAGAAGCTGTCATGACGGCTCACTGAGGAAAAGAGGAAAAATCCATCCATCCGCGATTCTCTTCTCTAGGTTTATCCTCTCATCTCTCTTGCTGCATCTGTTATGGTTCTGTTTTTAAATCTGTATGTACTGTGTAAAAATGGCAACCAGTGCTTTTTAAACACTCAGGGCAGCGCAGCGCATTATTATTTTCATTTTGTTGCACTTTCATTTTGTTGCAGACCTTTTTCCATTCCTCTCTTCACAAAACATAATCAGCGTCCAGGATTCAACTTACAGCAGCTGCAGTGTGCTAAAACATTTCTTAAACATATTCCCAGAACTAGTGAGGTCAATTGAATGTGCCCCAGCGAAGCTAAACCCATAATGACTTGTGTATCCTGAAATACTTTGCTTTAGTGATCAGCATCAAAAGAAGGTTGAGTCAAAGAGCTTCTTTCATTTGCCGGGGCTATGGCTGCCAGCCTTGGAGGACTCCGTCTTAGTATGTATGTGTGTGTGTCTGTGCGTGTGTGTGTATGTGTGTGCATTGGGGGCAGACAGTGACAGCTCAGTGATCAAAACCAATGACGGGAAGGGAGCAGGTAACAGACTATTTGAGAAGGTATAAGGTGGGGCTTAGGTAGCAGCCCCTGTCAATCTTCTCCTTCCTGAAAGTGTTTGTGTGTGTGCATGCACCTGCATGAATTTCAGTTTGTTATACGTGCACAAACGTCTACGGGCATGCACGGTGCCTGTGTTTGTTCTTTCCATCAACAAACAGTGACTTTTGGCCTCTAAACAAGTCCATGTCTGTGTGATCAACTGTCACAGGGGCCCCGCTCAGACACAGGTTTACATGGTGAAGAAAATCACGCTGCTTTCCTACTGTACACACTGAGGCAGTATCCCTCCTGCACACATAGAAGAACCATGATGATTGTACTGAAACATGCAACACTGGTTTGTTTTATTTAGGAAACAGCCATACTATCACAGAATTATAATGTTCTGAGACTAAATCTGAGAAATTATAAGTCAAGATGGGAGATTTTTAGGAAATCTCCAGGTCCCACATCTAGACAATAACACATTGTATCACACAGAAAGTTTTGATTCACAGTGAATAGTTTAGTGTCCCCAAATGTTCTGTGAACACACAGTGCATGGTGCACATGGTGCATCGTGTCTGATCTGTATATGTTCCATTAAGAAAAAGTGACTGACTGGAACTTTTGGAGCTTAGATACCTTGTCTTCTTTTGAGGAATCTTTGCATCCCTTTCCTTTATAAAAACAGAAACATTTATATTGGATTTAAAACACTTAATAAATGGAGCCTTTTTCAGCTTCCTGCCACAGAACACAATCGGAATCTAAAATGCTTTGCTTGTCTCCTGCACTGATGTCAATATGTTACCATATTGTTTATTATCAAGACAAAATTAATTAATATCACATAAAATAAGGATAATATTGCAAACTGTTATTTGATTTTTCTGGATTTTACATTTAGTTGGATTTACTGTCTGTTCTCCAACCATCTCTACAACTGTATGTCTGATCTTCTTCAGACTTGGCAGGTGTTTGTGTTCAAGGGAGTTTGATTCAGGGGTGGTCTCACTCTGGAGGTCTCCTCCAGCTCTGCTGGTTACAGTTAGAGTGTTGCTGGACAATGTCGTCGAAAGCAGAGGTCAAGGCTCTCCTGCTTGATTTGTAACTTCACAGATGATGTTGCACTTCCCTTTGACCTCAAAATGATGTCACCAATTTAGGCAGCATGCCTCTGACAGCAGGCACAGGCACTTGTCTTTTTAAATTTAAATTTCATTAAGTAAAATTAAACAGAAACTAAAAGGGAAAAAAGTCATGTCATGTGTTAAAAATATAAATCCTTTAGCTAACCCTAAACATTTTAGAGTGCTTTAGTGCCTTACTATTTACATATATACTTGTTTTCCGTGAGATAATGTTGGTTAACTTGAAACTTACACATCCACCAGCCAGAATCTCAGCAGCCAGAGGGACTGTACCATCTCTCTGTCTGGTCTTTCCTCGCACAAAGTCATTCACCTGGAAACACAAAAGTTATAGTATTACAAAAAGATTTTAAAAGCTTTCAAATGTTGTAAGCTGCAAGTGAAAACAATAAAAATGATCTTCAAATGCATCGCTGTTTTAAATGTTTTGTGGCATTAATAATCAGCAGGCTCTGACAGGTGCTGCAGAGAATATATGTACATACACGGACACATTCTGCCCTTTTCTTAATAGGACATTATTATCATATTTTTACAGTTTTTACACGAGTTGTAAACAGGAAATTTTATTCCATCTTTGTGTTTATATGTAAAAAAACATAATGGGTCATGCCCACATTATTACCCCCGATCACACTGGGATGTTTCCATTCATCTAAAGCTTTTGTTACTGCTTTTCCTTTAAAACACAGAGCATGACTCACCTTTCTTCTTCACCTCAAATGTCTTCTTTTTACCCGATTCCATGACCAATACTCACACATTGTTTTATAATCTATACTTTTATAGTATACAGATAAACAGATGTGAATTATGTCCACACAGCAATTTAATTATGAAAATATGTACAAATACTTTCAAAACCCAATGCACTGGTATAATATGTCACACATCACACCACAGACTATAGCTACAAGTTAATTTGCATCTTTAGTCCAGTCAAAGAACTGGGAAGGGAGACCATCAGGTTATGACCATAACCTTTTCAAGGTGATTAGAAAGTGCTTTTTACATGCCATTGTCTTATTCAGGTTTAAGTTTTAATCCGGTTAATATTGGAATATTGCTGTGGATGCAAACGTATCCAATAACAACAATGATGGCGCGGTTACATCATTAAGTGTACCACTAACATCATCTGATGCTTTTTATCAAGATTTCAGTCTGACAGCTAGCAGAGGAATTAGGAGACAGTTCATCTGGTTATGTAAGTGCATGTAAATGTTTGTCTTTAAGTATTGTGTGTGACAGATAATATAAAATGCATCCACAACAAAAAGAAGAAAGAACCTTGTGCATCTCTGTGAATGTGCATGCATGTGTCTGCATGTTTTCCAACACAGTGACTTACTGTGAGCTTTATGGCTTTCTCGGGCGCCACACCCAGTAGCTGTGGTACCAGACCTATCATTAAGAAACGACAAAATGATTAGAAAAAAAGGGTGCTGTGGTACCCCTACTCTGTCTGTCTGTCACACGCACACATGCATATACATATACATACACCACTTCCACAGACTCCACATCAAGTGTGGGTTTTTGCTGCATGCGTCGGACCGTGCAAGATCCCCCAGACGCTAATGAAATCTATTGATGTGGAGTGTGGGGACATCAGAGTAGCAACAAGAGAGAGAGTGGAACAAGGGGTAAAGAGAGGATCAAGTGAGCGAAGCTGCTTCCCAGAATAGGGAAAAAAGGGCCGAATATAAAACAAACCAACCAAAAGTTTACACAGACCTCAATTACAGCCCAGAGCTGGATAAAAATAAACAAAATAATCACAACAGAGCACAATGAAACTTGGCCCCCTACCCAGCCCCAAGGCAACAAGCACACCCTCCATGATTTCTTCAAAGTAACAAACACAGTTAATAATCTACAACAGTTTATGTGTATTGGGGCTACACAAACACACAATCATACACTCAATTTGGAAGCTGGAAAGAGAACCGTCTTATGTTTTAGAATATCTTCTCCAACAGCTGGGATGCGTCTGTTGACATAAAACTTAGAAAACATGCAAAAAATGACAGAAAAATACTGCAAATTTATATTGGCTCATTGTCCCCATGACCTAATACATAATAAAAAAAGGAAGAAAAAAAAGAAAGGAGAAGAGAACCCATTTTTATGGCCATCTTTTGTAAAACTACTCCTACAGGCATTTGGTACAGTCCTACCAGTAAATCTATATCCATCAAGATTACATATTCTGATGTATTTTTCCTTTTACAAAATTCCTTAATTTTTTATAAATGTCTCACCCACCTTTGCCTCATTTATTGGCATAACGTTGTGAAAAATGCTTATTCTGGCTGCTTCAGCTCAACATTGACTCAGCTCCAACACTCCTGATTTTCTGGTTTGACTGCATTTGGAAACAGTTAATATTATGTTGCTAATGTTGTAAAAACCTTGTTCACAACTGACAGCTTTGATTAAGTCCCACTCAGAAATCTGACAGGATTGGTTCCCTTTGTTTGTTACAAATACAACCCCAGCTCTTGAACTCCATTTTTTTAAGGCTGCTGTTGGTTCACTGCAACTTTTAACTATTTCTCTTACTCAATAGCATAATATTTGTCTTTTAGCATGAATAAAAAAAACATCCACTCTTTATTTGAATTAACATGGTGAATAACTTGATTTTTATTTGTAACATGTTTAATAAGAGATCTCAGCATCAAACTTCATCAGCTATTTTACACCAGTAATATAGCAGATTTTTCCAGCAATCAAGGTTCGTTCAACTTATATTACATAACAACCTATAGTTGGGCTGAAAGGACGCCTTTCTGGCCATCCCTCTGGAGCCAGACCTGTCTCTGTGTCTTGATAGCCTTTGTGTTTCCCACAGAAATTCAAGCAATCAAGTTTCCTCTTGGGAGCCACGTTCTGTCAATCAAAATCTCTGAATTTAAGAAAAAAAAAAAAGCTCTGCCGCCATTCCAAGTTAGCTCTTTTCAAAGCTTCTTTAATCTGACCCCCACAAAACAGAGACACACTAACCGCAGTTTCTCAGGATATGGCAGGTAGTCATTACTGATGTCTTGTCCCAGTACATACGCCACCTTCATGCCCAAATAGTCCCCTGCATGCCAACATACTTGAGTGTCTGCTTTGTGTCTGTAATGCAGTTGTAGGGGTGTGTAGGTCTAGACGTAAGACATCACTTCATTGTGACACAGGCCTAAAGGTATGTGGCCTTGCGTGTGACGTTCATTGTCCTACTCTGAAAGTCCCCATCCAGCAGGTAATCACTTCAAAGACAACAGGTCAACAGCGAGGTGAACCCACACCGCCCTCCTATCCATCCTACACTTTTCTTCTCCTCTTACTTCCCTTCTCTTTCATTGTTCTTTCTACTCCATTCTTCCTTCTTCTTTTTTTTATCACAGCTCTTTTTTTAAAGAACTTGTTTTGTAGATTTGAGTGCCGGTGAGTTGTTTCCTGAAAGCCGTTTGCCACCACATGGACTGGGGATTAAATAAATTTAAGCTCCGATTTAATAACATGTAAAGTTTGCACACAAAGTGTTTTCGCATGCTGATATTGGGCCAGATCTCATTACAATTTAACATTCTGCTTTGAAACCACATCCACAGGAAGTGCCATAACAGTATGACAAACTATATAATAAACTAAATAAATAAAATAAACTGCTGTCTTGTTACTGCAAGAGAAATGCTGTGCAGATTTCCGTAAGATTATATCAAATATGTAGTCTAAACATCTTACAAATACTGTAACTACATGTGCATAAACAACATTCATTCATTCATTTTCTGTACCGTTTAGTCCAATTCAGGGTCGCAGGTGGGCTGGAGCCTATCCCAGCAATTATCAGGCGAGATGCAGGGTACACCCTGGACAGGTCGCCAGTCCATCGCAGGGCCATATACAACAATTATGCTTTAAATGTTCTGTTCATGAAAACTGACCTCGATAAAGGCCGAAGAAGCCCTCGTAGCGCACCACTTTCTTGAAGCAGTCGAAGCTGTTCTTGTACATGAGTTCTCCCACCACAGAACCGCTGGTACGCTGGTTCTGCATACGCGTCTTCACCAGATCAATGGGGTACACTGCTGTGGCACCCACAGCTACAGAGAATAAACATGTTTATTAAGGTACTGGTCAACCACTGTCCTCCCCTCCCCATAACCAGCATCTTCATACCTCCCTTATGCTTTATGCTTTACACCAGTTACAGGAAATGTTGTTAAAGATCTTTTTTATAAGGATTACTGAAGAGACTGTTCAATAGTCTGTATACTAAACAGACTAAAGAAAATGTTGTCTCGTGCAAGTATCATCTGTACATATAGGTTATCTCTTCCTGTTAGTTGTGCATACAAGTGACTTTAGAGAAGTTGCTGTGTTACTGTGTTTGGACATTTCAGACAAAAAGGATCAAATATCAAGAAGAATTTAGTAGTTTGGATGTTATAGCTTACACTAATAATCCATTTCAGTACCATGAACAAAACATAATTCCATTCACTTTCATTACTTCAGGATAGAAAAAATCAAATGACCTCCACTGTTGGATGTCACTAAAGATGTTTTGGTTACTTGTGTAAACTGACCCTCTCGGAGGATAGAAAAAACAGAGGAGGAAGGGGATGAGGAAGGGGAAATCAGGGGAATAATGCTAGGAAAGATGTGTTTTGGAGTTGCAGTGTCTTCGGTCTGTCACGCGGACACAAACAAAAAGAACTGACCCAAGGCGAAAGACTTAATTAGAGAGAGGCCAAGAAAAAAGAAGGGATGGCAGACCCATACCTCCTTATTAAGCTGTCTCCCTTGGGACAGAAGGAGGAAGAGAAGGGAGGAATGAAGGAAGGGAGGAGGCGTAGAAAACCAGTGGGGTGTCTGAAGCCAAACACAAGGCCTAGGTACCACCCTTCACCCCAACCCTCATCATGTGTCCTCGGATGATTCCCACAGGTACAAAAGAACACAGATGAGGGTTTTCCCATGACACAGGACAGGGTGAGACCAAGTCATGGTGCAGAGAGGGGTAAAGAAAGATTGAGCGAGAACAAGAAAAAAAATAGGAGAACAATTCTCTTAAAGAAGGGGAGTGAGTGTTGCTCTTGTACGGAGGGGGAAAGGGCAACAGAAGGACCATTGTCCTCATTCTCTCACCCTTTTCTCATGAGGACAGCACAGAGAGGGGGCAGGGGGCAGGTAGGCAGGGAAACAGGTAGGTGGGTGGGTGGATGGTGGGGTGAAGGTATGCATAGAGCCAATGGGGCATGACTCTTACCCCCTGCGACTGAGCCAAGAGTGAATCTGTAGATAGACTCTGCCACCTGGATAAGGATGGGGCGGGAGCTGTCACTGCCCAACTGCTGCCAGCACACAGGAAAGGAGACAATAAAGACTTTAGTACAGAAGTGGAAGACAACAAATTAGCCAGTCAGACATAAAGGGACTTAACAGCAGACAAATCAAGGTTTCAGACAGTGGTTTCTCTGTTACATGGCAGTATTCTTCATTACTCTTCTCATAAAGCAGCACATGTTTCACATCTGAAATCACCACCCAATTAGCTCAACAACAGACTGATAAACAATCATCTGTTTCACCTGCTCTACAGTTAACTGCAGTGAGAATGGTTCATGATGTATACTGATTTACAGCTTTATGTTAATTTAATCAATAAAGAGATGAAAATGCTTTGTCATTGTTGTAATGAATGACTAAGCAAGATTTAGGTCAAAACTTCTTATTTTCTTTAAAAAAAAAATCTAATTTGTCTAATCAATTGTTTAATTTCCGAACTCCATTAAAACTAAATAATCCAAGTGCGTCGCTTACACAGCCAACATTAGGGAAACTAAAACTCCCAATTGTCATGAAAATTATAGTGTGAGGTTACAATTTGAGTCACTGTTGTGCTACAGGAGGACCTGATATCGTACAGATCCATTTATCCATAGTTAGCTGAGCTGTTCAGCTAAACAGTGCAGCCGCCCCAGGTTCAACCCCCAGCCCGGGGCTCTTTGCTGCAAGTCATTCCCCACTCTCTTTGACCCCCTTTCTTGCTAAAACCACTGTAAAATAAAGGCCAATGGAGTCCAAAATTCTTAAAGAAACATTTTTGGAGCAATCACCTTATTTTTTTATTTACAACTAATGGTAGTGATTTCTCACTGAATACACTGCATTAGGTTGTGGTGAATGACCTAATATTAATATTATAATGTTGGAGCAGTTTTTGGTTGTTCTTTTTATAAAACAAATTTGTGTATGATGTTTGGTTTGTATGTTTAATCATGAATTAATGTTTGATTTTTAACTGGTCACCTGTTTGTATGTAAAGTTGCATTTCTGCATTGAAATCATTTTGCTGCTGCTTTAAAATCATAAGTATTTACAAACTCATTAACAAGAGAAATCATGATATATTCTTTCAAATTCATTATCAATTCATCAATTTATCATAGTTAAATCATAGTTATCATAGTTACATTTTTAATTACAGTATTAGCTAATTATTTCCATCTAACACAGTCATTTCAGTCATTTTCTATTACATATAAAGCTGCCTATATGATCGTTGGAAATATCTGCTTACTACAGATTATGCTCTTTCAGAATAACATCAACACTTGTCTTAGAGAAGTGGAGAGTGCATTAACTTTAACACAGGGAGAGTTGGAGTTACAGAGGAACCACCTGTCAGTATTAACTCCAACTTCCTCCACACAACATCCTCTACTTCGTCTTCCTCATCTTTGCCTGATGACTGATTAAACTTGGCAATACTGTTGGATTGACTGAGGAAGAGAGAATGTTAAGAAGTTAGAAGAATATACGGTGAGAAAAAGAAAACTCACACTCATGTATAAGAGAGAAGGAGAGAGTAAGAGAAATATATTAAACAAAAAAAAAGAAAGAAATGGAGAGAAGCGGCAAAAGATGAGGGGAAAGAGTTCCAGTTAGCTGGCGGCCAGCCCCTGAGCCCAAACCACAAGGGCCTAAAGTGGCTCATTGTGGTGGGACTGGCGTCTGTGTAGTGCTGGGCCCCTTTGCTTTCTCCCCTTTGGCCCCAGTCTGCTCCAATAAGGCCTGGCCGAGCCTTTACTATAGCACAACAATGACCAAACACCCTAAGAAAGAAAAAGGTCCTCTGCTCATCTGTTTGGCTGTCGATACCTCTTTCTTACTTTCACAATGTTAGAAATAACTCCCGTTAGCTATTTATGCAAACTGAAACATGTTTGATTTTCATTAAGTCTTCTTCAGGATGAAGCTGCTTACCTTAATTTCCAGTGATATATGAGTTTATGTGTTTTATCTTAGACATTAACCACATGTCAGAAAAAGGTTATGTGTTTTTTTTTTCTATTGTTGTTGTTTTTTTCTTTAAAGAAAGTATTTTTAGGTTTTCAGTCCAAACGTTGGTTTGAACTTTTAAAAGTGAGCCAGACTGACAAGAACTGGACAACTGTCATTTTGTGGTTAAACTTCCCATTTTATACCCAACTCAACTAGTTTGGATCTGGGCTTCCAAGGTTTCTTTTTTTAAAATCAGTGTGACTTTAAACCAGTCTCTCAATATATTAAATGTGTAATTTGTGCCAAAATCACAAATCAAAGTGTTGTTTTGCTTTGGAGGATTAATTATATGTGAGCAGGAGGTATCGTTATCCTTAATTATAAATGTTATGCACAAACACTTTGACATTAAGTTGTGGAGAAGGTGCTGGGAAGGATATGAGCTGTCAGTGGAAGTGCAAGAGGAAACCTCACATATCAATAAGTTGGTATTCTGTACCTGTCTCTGGACCTCGGCCAGGTTGTAGGGTAGGGCGCCTTCTTCTAGCGGTGCAATCTTTTCAATGTCCACTAAACCAACACGTCTGGTGAAGAGAAAGAGACAGCAGACAGTGATAAGTTTCAGGTTACTCTCCCTTATGCATCACCAATACATGACCTTTGCTAGATCAGCCTGTCAGTCTGAAGTTACACAACATTCATGGATCCTTTGCCATCATTCCATGTGAAAAAAATAACACTGATATTTAGAGATCCAGACATGAGCTTGGCATGATAACCTAGCAACAGAAACAGACAACTTATACCTTTGTATTACTTCATCCAACTATAACAATAATATTTCATCTGACAATGTCTTTCCATTAAAGCTCTTCAACAGTCCTAAAATTCCCAGGCTTGGGGAACTGGGAATGCCGAATCATCACCCACCCTCCCACCACTCTCCTCTGAATATTGGGGTTATTATCTCTCACATCTCCAATCAAGGGGAGTAGAGAGGGCTATTAAAGTATCCCATTGCCCAGAAATAATAATCAGGTGGTGTCTCAGTTCGGGGTTAGAAATTACCAGCACACTGGTCGGGCCGCAAAGCAGACGCAAAGGAAGTGGGGGAATGTGAGGCATACAGTTATTTTGTGTCACGGATCATAGGGATTGGAATTTACCTTGTTTTGTGTTTTTTTTAGGATAAATAGGAGTTTGGGGTGCGCAGACAATTGCTCACAACACTAAAAAAAATGAGAGAAATGCTCACAAATTGTTTTACAATCTATTTTTCCAAAAGAAAAAAGAAAAAATCTGAACATTGTGTTGCATGTCACATAAGACATATCACAAAGGCCTATGCACGTGAGAGGGATCACATCTCTCTGACAAATGAAATTAATAGGTTTTTGTCTCTGTTTTCTTTTTGGAACGATGACAAGCCAAAATAGGAGTAACAAGGCTACTTTCATTGTAAGGAATAGTAAGTAAATGTAAGGGGTAGAAGTAAGAGATACCTAAAATTTCTACTTAAAGGTGGTAGGAGATCCTGGACAAAATGGTTCGAGGAAGCTACAGTACATTTTCAAAATACACAATTCAAAATTCCAAACCCCTTTCTTTAGTTTTTCCCAAAGCCACGCCTCAGAGCAGAGGAACGTGCTTATTCCTGAGGGTTCACGAGCGCTGAGCAGCATCGATTGTTTACTACCGAGCCATCTCAAAACTCTGAGTCTCAGAGGTTTCTGGACATGTGTGCCCATGGATTTAATAATCTTTGAGCACGGATGGCAAAAGTTTATCAAACCGTGAGCAGGGGTTACAAAACGGAGAGCACAGATTAATGTGGCTTTTTATTTTTAACCGCTTACACTTGTCGGGGTCCATGGTTTTCTCCAAAAGTCAGAAAGACATAATGTTATTTTACCTAACAGGTAGAGATAAGTCCACCACGGCATCACTCTGCAGCCCTTTCTGTTGCTTTAGTTGAGCCCACTAATGCACACCCTGCTCTTGCTCCACTCTCCTTCAGCTTTTTTCTTTGCAGCAGCTTCTCCCAAACAGTTTCTTTACCTACTTGATATTGGCACTTTTTCTGACATAATATCCCCTATGTTTAAGTTCTGTATTTTGATGTAGTGTAGCTAGCCAAGCTCTGGCTCTCCATTTGTTGCCTTTGTTTACAAGTGCTCCAAGACTCGAGCGTGTGATTTGTGCACGAGGAGGAACTTGTATTTGTACTTTGTTACTTGACACCTCTGAAAAGGCCCAAAGCTGTGTGACGATGTCATGGCAATACTTTAAATAATAGGTGTGATATGTGTGAAACGGGTTTTGATAGGTAAGACCAGCCAAAAGAGTATACAAGCAGTGTGTGAAATAAAGAGTGACCGTAGGTGTGATAGTACTACAGGAAATCAGTTTTGTATACATATCATACTAGTGTATTGGTTTTTGAAAATATTTGTACATATTTTCATATTTAAATCGATATGTGAATGTATTTCATATTTGTATATTTATATACTATCATTTTTTTTATGTAAGTATAAATTTTAAAGCAATCTGTGAGCATCTGTCTCAACATTTTTTAATGTTGTGGGCATTAGTCATGGAATAGAGTATGGGTTGGGTTTGGAATATTCTTTCTGTTTGAGACACAATGTGGATCCTGGAACTTTACTAAATTTAGTATGGTGTAGTTGAAGGAACAAAATTAAGACTACTGAGCAGCTAATGCAGGATTTCTCTGTGCAGGCAATTACCATACTAGTTTGACAAAGGAAAACTGGTGGGTCTCGTTTTACAAGGACAGAAATAAAAGGTGAACACTTCCACCTGCTAAGTTGCCATATTACCAGCAGTTTTTACAACATCTGCACCATGATTAACTTGATAAACTGCAAAACTAGCAACAGATATGTCCAAATTATGGAAGAGCTGTCTTACTCTGTATGTAAAGTATTTTCTTGTGTGTCTGTGTGTGCAGTTCTCTATGTCTGTCTCACCCGCGAGGCTCTGACAAGTCAGCCAGCTGAAAGAGGATGTCGACCTCCATGGGTGTCACCTGGCCAAACCTCTGAGCTGCCACGATGAATTCCTCTATCAAGAAAAAGAGATTTCTGATCAGCTTTAGCTAAAATGATGTGAAGCATATCATGAGATATAAAACATTTACATACAGGTATGAAGAAGAAGAAGAAGTAAAAGAAGAAGAAGAAGAACGACAACAACAATAACAACAACAACAACTTATAGGGCTCCAAGAGGATGTTTAGACACACTCTTTGATGAACATCAATTTTGTGGCAATTTGAGCATTCAATATGATTTTTTTTTTTACAAGAAATGTTCTTTTTTTTCTAAATATCCATAGGCAATTTTTTCCAATGGCTCAAAATACACTGTACAGTATATACCTACTTATCTTAATAATTCAGTGGTGCCAAAAGTTCTACAATGTCTTTGATTTACCCTTTTAACTTTCCATTAGTGATCATGGCTAACTGCAGTTAATGGCTCCTTGTGCCAATATAAGAGGATTTTGTTTGACAGCACTAATTCTTTTGATCAACAAACAGCATAATGGGAAAGTCCAAGAAGCTCAGTCTAGATCAGAGAAAAAATGTAAAAGAGTTATACAACTCAGGAAATCTCAATTAGATTCCAAGAACATCAATCAAAAATATTGTACCTGTATTTGTACATGTTTTTTGGGGTGTGTAACAACTCTGCCAAGGTCTGGAAGTCTTAGGTAGTTCTAATGCTCAATAACCCCACCCAGGAACCACCAAGCTACAGGTCTGTCATAAATTGTGAAAGATGCCAGAGCACCAGAAATATTTTCTTATATCATCATGAAGCTATAAGCTTCTGCTCCAAAAAAAACAAAAAAACAGAAAGAAATCAACACCTTCAGGTTTGCAGCTGACAAGATAGACAAAGAAACAGTCTTCTGAAGGACAGCTTTATGGTGACTTTTTATGCCACATCTCGGGCGCCAGATACATAAAACTGTGTGTACACGAAAGCAAAAATGTGCGTAACCATTCTTTTCACAAGACTTATAAAGATGTGCACGTATATGATTATTTTATATAAATCTAAGACACTGTAAAACTAGTAGAACCTGATTTCCACTTTTAGCCATTAATGGAAGCAGACACCCCCCTAATTTGTAGGGCTGGGTGATAATTCGACAACGATATGTATAATTCAATAGACATGTGGCGCAATGGGAAAAAAAAGGGTTGATAAAAAGTTCGAAAGAAAAACACAGTTTGCCTCCCTTTTTCATTTTAGCCATCATGCAGCTTAATACTCCAGTTGTTACTTTCTCTCGACCAATCACAAATGCAGACCCAGGCATGCTCTACAGCCAAGCCCCGCCCCTCTCAAACCACAAAAGAGAAACGTGCATAGCAAAAGATGTTGCTGCAAGGAGAGGCGGAGGAAATTGTTCCAAAAAACTGAAGATATTCACATATAATAATAATAATATAATTTTACTCAAAATAATTTAAAGAACTTATACCATTTCTATGAATATCCACATAAATACATAAGTTTATTTCGCAACACAAAAGTCTCACAACACGCTGTGATGCCTGGACAGAATAAATTTAACCCGTGAAAGCGCAAAATTATATAATTATGAAGGTAGGATGATCCAATAGTGTTAATTATCCCATAAAAATGTGCTACCTTATACAGTAGCCATATTTGTGCAGGTAGGACGCCTCAATAGTGTAAATGACCACATCAAAATATGTTACCTTATTTATGAAGGTAGGTTGCCTCAATGGTATAAATTAATGTTTCTATTATTAGGCTTTTATAATAATAAAAGACTCAAAATTAATCGCGAGTTAACTCAGGACAAGTATGCGATTAATGGCTATTAAATATTTCGAAAAACTGACAGGTCTAATTTCCATCCATTCCAACTTTCAGTTCTGGTAAAAATGGCCAGGGCTGCACCTGAAATATATCTAAAAAATGTTTTTAGAATTATCGATATCGAACACTATGATTTTTTTTATCGATATGCTTTTTTTTTATATTGTCCAACCCTACTAATTTGACATTTGAATATCAAGACATTGTGTGCAACACAACATAATAGGCATGATGATAAACCAAAGAAAAATAGCAGTTTTAATGAACAGAAACTGAGAGATTCATCAGTGACGCAGACAAAAAAAGAAAATCTGTCTTATTTTGTGATCTCACATCTGTATTCACAAAAAAAATCACTATCATTCTCCATTAAACTGTCTGTTTTGTTTCATGCTAAATCATGTGGCTTCTCTTTATGTTTCCACCTCATATCAGGGTTATATTGCTATAAAAACATGTGTATGCACAATCTGAAGAATGCATGAAGTGTGCAAATTCTCACCGCACATTCTTCCTTTATAAATACCAGTTTGTGTGTAAAAGGCATCCACGTGGTTTTTGTGTGCATGCATTATGAATGCATCTGACCAAATATGTTTTTTTTATGGAGAAAAGGTGAGTGATGAAAACTGACACACACTGTATCAAGTGTTAATCATGTTGGCTATAGCCTCATAGATTGGAGCGGAATGAGAGAAAGCCAAACAGTTCAGCTTCAATTGGAATATAACCTCAAACATAACAAAAACAAAATCTATTCACTTACCACTGCTCATCCATATCCAGACCACAGCAGAAGCAAACAAGAGCATGTTCCAATATTCAAAGCACATTTTTCCTGATCCTGCCTAACCCTGGCCACATGAGATGTAGACTTTTATTCCTCCCACAGGAAGCATCATGATTAGATATCTGAGGCTCCTTAACTAGCATGCTTTGATGCAAGAGAGTAGCATATCCATGATTTTTTGGGATATCAGATCAACAGGTAGCCTCCACATGTAAACTGACAAATGATGCAAAAAAGTGTCAGAGCAGGAGAAAGGATACTACTATTACAGTTTGTAAGCAAGCCCAGAAATACTCTACACATCCAACACTGAGCCGAAGTCTTTCTTCACTAAGAAGATAATTTCCCTTTTTTCAGGCCAAAAACTTGGAAGTGCTGACAGTGATACTAACAAATGGATGCAAACCACTCTGGTGCAAGCTGAAGTAATGCCTGATGGAACAAATAAATACATTATCAGAAAACCCCAATGTAACACTGTGATGTCACTACACTGGATATTGGCATTTCCTTGGCTATAACTTTACAACTTAAGTTTGAGAAAATGGTAAAAAGAGCAGGAAATAAGGAACAGCCTTTGTGGATCCCAAAGCCCACTGAGAATATTCTTGACTTTATGCAAAGACATTGGCTGGGCTTGAAAAACAAAATTACACAAAAATGAAAAGCTGGTTCAAGGTGTCAAAAAGTGTCAAAGCACATAGAGGGAAAAAATAAAAATATGTCCATGAAGAGTTATGGATTTCAAGAGGCAGCTTCAGTATGTTGTAACTTAAGACCCATCCTATTGTTGGTTGAAAAATGAACAGGTTGACTGCAGTCTGGCTTACAGTGGAGGAGTCAGCATTGTTTGACCTGCTTTATTCAAAGAGCAGCAGGCTGGAGTTGTGACAAAGTCGACCTACACTGGAGCCATTCACCCTGCCGAGGCTCAGCTTACCCCTGAGGCATGCTCCCTTTCTCCCTTCCTACACACACATATCTATAGAGACATACAGGTAATGCTCACAAGCATGTGAGACACATACTTCCACAGGAATACACTCACACTCAGACACACAAACACACATACACACACACACACACACACACACACACACACCGACACACACACAGACAAAATTCTGTCTGGATAAGTCACAGATCACAGTCCTGATAAGATGTCTACCAGTAACTTGTTGTCTCCACACAGACAGACAGACACACATCCATAAGCACCTGACTGTCATTTCAAACAGAATTTTAATCAGATTTTTTTGCAAAGTGACACATCTGCAACTCTATGAAATAAATAAGCTGAATTGCACATAAATTCACTTAGTAGATTATTTGAGCCATGGAGGAAATTCTTAATGACAGCACTGCTCAGGAGTTAATTTAGTAGATAGTTTTTCCTTTAAATTTGAAATTTTTTCCGGTTTCAAAAGATCAAATAATGTTATTTCATGGGAATTAATGTGATTTGTGATGGTCCACATTTGAACTTAAAAATTAGCAAGAAAACTCTGAGGTCAATTATTTGATTACCATACTTTACTGCCATGAACGGTCACATATTGTCATCGGTTCTGGCTGTTTCGACTTTAATAGAGACATCTACATACATGTATACTTGAACGGAAATCTGATTCTAACTGAAATCCGTATGCTCTAAAAGTCTCTACATACACTCAGCCAAGCAGTTCAGCTGTATGTGTGTATTCAGCTTTGTGTAGGCGTTAAGCATTGTAATGGTGTCTCCAAGGCAAAACAGTGGCCTTGTTGCACATAAGGAATCAATCAGGATTATTGCACATGTGTGCATGCTTGGCTGTGTTGATGTATCTGAAGGCATAAGTCTATTGGGAGAAATGTTTGGGAAGAGTGTACTTTAGAGGACACACACGCAATACATGACAATGTGTGTATATTATGTGTTTCTGGGCCAGGCCATAGTACGTGGAACTGAGTGCAGTCCCTCAGGAGGTCTTAATGAGACTAGAGGAGTGGAGAGTAAATGGGTGGTGGCTGTGGAGGTCTGGCTGGCTGTGGGCCACCAAGGGTCAAGCCAAGCAAAGGTTTGGTGTACCCATGGTGGGAACACCCTGCAGTGTGAATGGCTTCTTGGCCTTGGTCGGTTGCGGTCCACACCCCTGATAAGACCTCAGATAGCATCATAAGGCTACATGAGTGGCCCAGAGCCATGTGCAGAGAGGTCATAATGGCTTCTTAAAGACAACCAGAGCAGGAGAGGGAGTCAGAAAGCAAGAAAAGGGGAAAGAGAGAAAGTTATCTAGGCTGCCTGCCAAACACTGGGAAAAGGAATGAGAGAAATCAAGTGAGGGAGATAAGGATTTCAAGGAATTAACCATGGAGATAGATATAAATAATAAAAAGTCAGAGAGATATAAATAAAACGTATTTTACATTTATAATGTAACTTTGTATCGTTACTCTAAAGAGGCTTGGATAAAATAAAAAGGTTATTATATAGTCTAAACTATATAAGGTGCATTTGATGCACACGATGCAACCACATCCTGTAGCACCTCAAAAAACTGCCATCTGTTTTTTCGAGATTAAACACTCGACCAAAGCCTGGACAGATGTAGTGGTCCACAGATCAGTGCAAGGATGTGCAACAGAGAAGACCAGAGCAATCTGGGATTGTGGGTATGCAGTACGTGTGCTGGTCCGGATCCAGCCTGCCCATTTAAATGCCACCGGGAAAAAGAAAACCAAACAAAAACAAGTTTCCACCCCTGTTTCAACACACAACACATTAACTGGAAAACACATTAGCGCCTGAAGGCCTAGGACTTTATCAATCTTCTCTGTGTGACCACATTTGACTCTGTTCTGCAAGTCTTCCTGCATTCCATACTCAGAAATGTTCATGCACTTTTTTTTCTTTTGGCTACATGTGTGTGATCTTTTTGTGTGTGTCCCTGTACCTTTAGTGACCTCCACATCTCGACGGTGGCCGGCCAGGGTGCTGTAGATCTTTCTAATCAGCTCCATGTTGTTGAGCAGTGAGTTGAAGCCGTTGAAGTAGGAGAAGCTGACCTGATGAGAAGTGCTGCCCCCTGCAACCTGGGCAAAGAAGAAGAGGTGTAATTCAGGGCCAGAAAAAAACTAAACAAAGAAATACAATGTCCCTGGCATGATTTTAAACCCTGTCCTGCAGTTGAGATGCATGTACAAGAAAAGAAATACTACACCAGGCAGGGTCAAGAGGAAATCTTGACAAACACCAGTCATTAATCAGCATTATTCCTCTTCATCATCTCTCCGCAGGGAGACGTAAAACCTAATTCAACCACCACTTTTTCCATCACATGATGCACTCTCTCAGAGTTTAATTAACTATCTTTATGAGGTAGAGGAAGTAGTAAAAGAACAGAAAATAGAAAAATAAGGTAACTGATTAAAAATAGATGCTGGGCTTGCGAGGAAATTCCAGACAGACCGCAAACTCGTTTTTTTCTAAACCATGATCTGATCTTCATCAAACGAAGCCCTGAAACCCTTAGAGGAGCAGCTCTGTCTCTTAAGAAATATGTGGGTGAGTATGTTTTATGAATCCTGTTTTGGGTAGTTAATGTAAGAGTATCAGATGTGCCGTGAGACTTTGCTGCTGAATAAGAGCAAAATGTTGATCTTCCTCTCACTAGATGGCACTGTTTGCTTTACAGACTTGTGCTTCGAACTCGCTCTGTCTGCAACAAGAGAGGGAAGCTCTAGCTTGACTGAAACTGCCCAAACAGAAGGACAGTTTTGTATTTGTTCATATCTGTGAGCATGGATCTTCCCACGATGTCCAACAGACAGTCTTTCACAAACAGGAAGAGGAGGACAAGATTTAGGCCCAAAAAAAAAGCAAAACAGAAACAGAAACTAGAGTAATACTTATTATTTACTATGTGTGCTGAGTGATTTAAAGTTTGCCGTTTCACTGTTTGTGCTCTGTTATAATACTGCCTAAACCTTCAATGTGTCTGCAGTGTTTATAAGGCTTTTGATATGTGTTTGTGTGTGTGTGTGTGTGTGTGTGTGTGTGTGTGTGTGTGTGTGTGTGTGTGTGTGTGTGTGTGTGTGTGT
>JAOXYM010000018.1:11817779-11838166 GCA_028567055.1 Leptatherina wallacei
TGTGTGTGTGTGTGTGTGTGTGTGTGTGTGTGTGTGTGTGTGTGTGTGTGTGTGTGTGTGTGTGTGTGTGCAGAAAAAAGAGAGTTTACTAACAGCACACCAAGATGTCTGGTCGGTGAGGTAAACATGGTGGAGAAAATGACAGAGTCTCCGAGGTGTTTATGAAATGGGGCAAGACATGGACACGAGATGCGCACAAGCACAACGAAAACACTAACACACATAAAGAAAAGACAAGACGCACAAACAAGACAAATATCTCAGGGCTCAAAACAAACATAGTGCGCACACAAACACAAAGGCAAAGATGATGGCCAGCAAAGCTGCAGTCTCCATCTATCCCTGTCTCTGTCTCTCCATTCAGCTGGCCTGCTTTGGCTTTGACACTGCTAGAGAGGTTAGATTTAATGACATGTTGGGAGAAAGAGACAGGCGGGGGGGGGGGGGGGGGGGCTGAAGAAAGGCAAAAGAGAGGGGACAGATGTTTGGTGACAGAAAAGGTAAAGAGGAAGAAGACAAATAAGAGGAAGAGAGAATGCCATGGCGTTTTAGCTGTGGGAGTAGTGAGATAGAAGAAAACTATCTTGGCTTTAGCCTTGTATAGAGAGTACTGTAATGATAGGCTACTTGGTTTTGCTAGCTGACTTCAGCGACTGCTGATACTACACATGTGGAGGTGTTCCCTATACAATATCTGGTCTGCTTCTGAATTGTAAAAGCAGCATCATGTGATGGGCACATCCGATTATACACTCTCTTGTATGCACATCATTAACCTGGATATACATTCCAGCTTAGCTTGAAAAATACTGTTAATAAGAAAGAAACATTAAACAATAGCTGTTTTATCAAAGCACAAATTATCACCGACTGATAAAAAACATCTGACGTACACTTTTTTTTTTGCACAAGCAATTATTGACTCACTATTTTTACTCGGCCTGACTTTGGCTCTTGTGGATAAAGGTAAAACAAATAGGTGAAAAAAACACAGAGCCAAACAAAAAAACCCACCGCCACAAGGCATTCCTCTACGAAGGGTGTGAGCATGTGCGGCCGAATGGTAACCATGATGTCCCTGAAATCCAGAGCTGACACGGAGCCGCTGCGGGCTTGGTCCCGCTGGATAAAAGCCTGCCGCGCATGTTCCAGTTGCATCTCCTGTGGAGGGAAGAGGACATAGTAAAACTGGGTGTTATCTCATTGTAAATGAATATTACTGTTGTGCACACACTGCATGTGGATCATACAGCTCTTTGAAAAATCCACATAAGCCCCCCACATATAAACACATATGCACTAAAAAAGAAAAACATTAAGTCAGTTGAGGGTAGCAAGCGCTAAGCCAGCGTTAACCCAGGCTTCAGCCTCGTCTCCTCTCAAAACAGAAGCATGCCAACTATAAGGCGTCGTTTGGGCTTTTCACACCCTCCCCGAATCTGCATTAAACTCACTCGAGGGAGAAACATATAAACACATGCAGACATACACAGACAAGCACACACACTCAAGACGGCTAATCACCCAATTGTTCACTTTTTCGCCTGTCTTCATGCGCACACACGCACACCCAGACACACACACACAAGGTCCACAGGGACAACAGGAGGCTGCAATGGTGGGGACAGATCCCACAAGGCCTTGGAAATTAGCAGCCATTATCAGTACCTGCAACCACAAGTCTACAGAGAGAGGCGGTAAACACACTGCTGTCATCTATGGTTCCTCTATATAGTCAAACAATAAGCTCAGAGACAGCAAAAGACAAGGATTTAAGTACAAAAAAATGTCCACAGAGACATTGTGAAATATGGCAACAGACATGAGGATAAGATAAAAGCTTTTTGGTTTGACTCCTCAGCCACTTGTAGAGCATTAGAACCCAAAAGAAGAAAAACAATTGTGGGCTGCGTGTATTTTTACATAAGGTTTATGACACTTTACTAAAAGGTTGAAACCTTTAAGTAGAAATGAATGATTTAACTCCACTTATTCACCCAAAAGTATGACAAAAGAGCTTTCATTTAAAATGAAAATATACAGTATTATTTGATTTGAGCCTCAACATCTTAAGATTGGTAGTTTTTTGGTAGTTCTTTTAATATCATTGGATTGTAAAACTCTATTGATTTAATATATTAATCTGTGCATCAACGTGCATCACGAAGGACCACAATGAAGCTTTTTCACTGTTCTCTCATCCTGTATAGACCAATAAATGAGACAATTACTTGAGATAAAAAAAAAGATGCTTAACTGATAATAATAAGGAATTGCTGTACACGCAATGTCATGAATATCTTAAAACTGGTGTGGGAAAGAGTAAAAATGTAAAGAAAACTTTTTTGTAAATTATATCAATTAAAGTAGATACTGACAAAGACTTTTAGGACATTAAAAAAGTTGGTAATTCAGTTCAGAATAAATGATTGTCAAAGTGTCCAAGAAGAATGGACTTTTTCTTTCAAGCCACGTACATTGGACAAAACATACTACAAGCGGACTGATTAAATGCTGAACATCCGTGGCATTATTCAATTGACTGATTCAGATGGATGTTATTGTTGTAAACGGAACTCTAAGAAAGTGGTATTAAAACAACACAAAACCCTATGAGACTATGACTTATTGTTGTGTTGAATATGAGTGATATTTCACTGACAGCATAACTGATCGAACTCTAAATTCGAGGCCCCCGAGAGAAATGACTGGGAATGAGTGACATTTACACAAAGCTAAGTGGAGACCGGAGGGGAGTAAGAATAGACATTGCAACAAAAGAGCCAGATTTGCAAAAACAGCAAATGCAGCAGCCATGTGTCAGCATTACCTATGAGCACAGCAGGGGCTCTGCAGAGTGTACAAGTGAGGGGAAAGCAAGACGATGAAGAGACTGACACATGTAAACACTTCCAAAGTAAATAAAGTGAGATATTTTGGTGTGAGCATCCTGAAAGTCGTGACTTTCTTCTCCGTGAGTAGATAAAACACTTGAGTGAGAAATAAATTGGGAAGAGGACACAGAGGAGGGGAGCTGAATTTCTAAAGTTAAAACAAAAAGGGAAAGTGAAGAAGGCACTTGTTTTGTGTGCAAGACTGCGTGTATATTTTAACATGTTTGTGTCCGTCTGAAGGAAAAAGTGGACAAGTCGAAACTCTGAAAAGCCACACAGAAACCACACAGAGCAACAAAACAACTGTGGTTCGCGAGATGGAGAAGTTTATAGTCTTAGCCTCCTAAAATCTTAACTTGTTGCAACTGTATGCGTGTTTCTGGGACATGGTTTTTATTTGGGAGGGGACTGAGGGAGGCAGGAGACATAAAATTGGGTGCTTAAGACAGCCAACAAGAGACCACCGAGGCATTCGCAGTCACTTTAATTGTTCTTGGATGAGAATGAAAACACATGACAAGCCACCTCTGTTAGTTTTCAATGGACATGATTCATTTTAGTCTCTTCTTTAAAAGTTAAACAACAGATAAGTGGAGCGGGGTCGCTTCTCTCTTCCACAATCTTTGCTTCTCATCAGTACAGGGTTTAAGTTATTACAAGGGAGAAGCACAACTGCTCATTTCCATGTGTGCCAGTGATGTTGAGGGAAGGCCCCTGATTCTTTGTGGAGTCCAATATATAAGTGGGGCTTTTTAAAATCTAAATAATGTAAACAATTCCCCTTTTTGTGAGTGCTTAAGAAAGAAGTGGCACATGTGGTATCCCATCCATGCAATTCAAGCCCTTTACTGAACAGGATTTCTAATATTAGGCTGCTATGTGCCAGCATGTGCCACTTCTCCGGACATCGGTAATACTGCTGCCTGAGACAACACTACACTGACAGCGCAAGCAGAGGCTTGGCCGGCGTCCACGCATGAGACGAGAAAAATGCATGTAATTGGTGAGAATCTCTGGCTTCCATCAAGACAGTAATTGGCCAGAGAGAGCCCTTGTGAGAAATATGCGGCGCAAACGTTTTCCCTGATAATCCCATCTTGTGAGCATCTGGCAGCGGCGTGGTTACAATGGCAGAAAAACAATAAACACATGCATGTAAGGAAGACGAAATAAAGGATGGGAACATTTTTAAGGAGAGAGCTGGGTATCTTGAAAATAACTAAAAAGCAAATCAGAGCTTCTGTAGTTAAATTGGATATCTTTTTTGTATTCAAAGGTAGTAATTGTGTGACTTTACAGGTAATATGAAACAGAGGTCTTAGATTTTACAAAATGCTTCATTCTAAAAAATTCAAATATTTTACATGTGCTTTTTCTCACATTAGAAAAACACACAGAACACTCACCTATATCGGAAATGATCCTAGAATAACATGAAATTCACTTTCTTCTCTTATTCATTAAGGCTTTTTTTTAAAAATCAAAATATATGAATAATGATCAAATTCAGACAGTATGAGAAAAAAATTGCATTTCATGGTTGAGCCATGAGTGCTGCTGGCTGCTGCTATGAGGAGCTGGAAACCACTGAGTGAGTGACTGGGAGAGAACCAGGCATGCTATCAATGCAAAGCCCAGCATCCACTGGCCAACATGGCCACACAGCTGCACACCACACAGGGGCAAAAACAAGCAAACACTAAGACAAACACAGGTCCAAAAAAATCTTGCATACCACCACAGAGACATAAAGTTTGCAAGTATCACACATTTGTAGAGAAACCTTTACGCACATATAACAATGTCCCCGATCCCAACGTGCGCCTGCCCACTGTGCGTAAGCCATCTGGTCTAAGTTAAGAGTAATATAAAAAGCTTATTCAGATACATGGTGAGTGTGGATGCAAACTTGGCACAGCTAAGGCCCTCTCTCCCAACCCCTCCACCACCCTTTCCCTGCTTAGGTCTGTTTAAGTCTAGACATCATATTGGAAAATGGCTAACACACCACAAACACACTAGGAATATTCCAACTGTACTATTTATGGAGGTAGAAATGTCTTTCTACCTGCTTCAGAAGAGGTGGAATGGAGTAACACTAAATGTACGTCAGCTAATGGAAAACAAATGCAGAAAATATACCAAATATATAACCTCAGTGTTTCATTAATGACTAATATGGACAATATGTAGGACTGTGTTGGAGAGTGATGCAGATATGTGTGTGTTTGACTGTGTGTTTATGCTCCGAAACTCTGAAGAATACATTTTCATGATGACATGCTTTTATGACGGCTGGAAAGTTTAAGTGAAGATAAGACAGAGTGTACAGAGGCATAAATCAGCAGATACAGATTCATTGACGATGACTGATGGGTGCTCTGCAGTGGAAGTGTAAACAAGGCAGATGGCAAAATAAAGATATAAGTTAGGAAGACAAAGTGATAAGGTCATCATCATCATCAGACTTACCAGAAGAAACTGAGTGAACTCGCCGTAGTTAAGCCGCTTGTCTCTCTGTGCACCAAAGTGCAGCCGTATGAACTCACAGTCCCAGTTGAAGGGGATGTGCTGGAGGATGGTAGTCTGGCTGAAGACCTGTTTCACATCCTCTACAGGGGACATAAGAAAATTAATAAACAAATAAATATGAAGTTGCTGCTTTAATGATGAGATGGCTATAGTAGGGGTTTGATCATAAAAACTATATTTAAAAAAATAATCAAATGTCAATATTGAGTTAATGAACATATAGGAGAATAATGGTAGTGAATAAAAAGATATAAGGGTGTTAAGGTTTGTGGAGCAAAATCCCCCCCACCTCAAAAAAAAAAAGGGAAAAACGTTTAAGATGAATTTCACAAATATAATTTATTCCAACTTTCTGATACTCCCTGAAAACTGCAGGTCTGCTGAAACTCTAAGCAGTTTTAAATCTGGGCTAAAAACTTTTCTATTTGCAGCCTTTAATGATAACAAGTGATATTTTTTTCTGAGGGTTTTCTTTCTTTATTCTTTTTATTGTCTATTTTTGTTAATTCATTTTGTTTTTAAATTCTTCTTAATGCTTTCTGCACCCCGCTGTAATGTGTCTAATGTTTGTATGTAAAGCACCTTGAATTGTCATGTACATGAAATGTGCTATACAAATAAACTTGCCTTTTTTGCCACAGCGATGGCACGGTGAATATCTTAAATTGTGACAGCTCTATCCCAAATATTACTTTCACAACTATTGATTTTATAAATAAGTTGCAACAGATTAATACACCACCATGTTCATACTGCCTGCGTGACAAGTATTTAACAAGTATTTAGACATTATACCTTAGTAGAAGTCCCAAACTTTATTTGAAAGTCTGTTTAAAAAAAAGGTGCATAAAAACATCTCTTGAGGTAAAAAAGTATCCCATGTTATTCTTACATATTGCATAATCATTGCTACTGATGCATTTCTGCATATAATTATTATTCTGTTGTGGTTTCTATTTGAGCTGAAATTAATCTTGATTCTAAATAATTGGGTGGTTTAATTAGCGACAATGAGTTGCATTAGCTAAATAATAAATTGCTAATGTAATTTTAAATGCTACAGTAGCTTCTTTCCATAGTTATCAAATAAGTACAAATATCTTAAAATTGCATCCAAGGACATCACTTATATAAATGTATTTTGCTACTGATTTCCTGTGTCGACAAATGCAAAATATGGACTATTTAAACAGAAAATAGAAACTATTTCGGCTAAAGCAAACCAGCTTTTCTATGATTCCTTTACAACTACAGTATATCAGCTATGTTTAGATTTCACAGATTAAATATAACTTCAGGGTTCGAATTACAGGGGCGCTAAGGGGAGCTCGGTTCCCCTGAAAAGCAGAGCAGCTCCCCTAAAGACATTCAGCTGATACTAAGGGGGAGCCCTAAATATTTACCACTTTCAGGCTACATTTAATTTTTCCATAAGGTTCAAGATGCTTTTTTCCTAAGAATAGCATTTACTTGTCAGCGTTTTGTGTTTGATCATATATTTTATTTAATTAGTTAGATCCTCCAAACAACGCAGGTGATCCGTTCTGTTTCCTTCAACACCGCGGACAGCAGCATTGTTCCTTTTACTCAGTGAGCGTCCATAACGACCACCTGATCTGCTTCTTTTTGTGGTTGTTAACGAACTCTCAGTCCCTTTTCTGATTTAACAAGCAATATGTAGTAGTAGCAGAAGGTTTTTTGCAGTAACCATATTTTTGGCTGCACTACGTGCAATAATATGGATGCGTGTGCACGTGACTTGCAAAGTCGCGGCACACACCTGAAAATAAGGTTTCCCCCGCAAGCCCCTCTGTAATTTGATCCCAGCTTAACTTCTAACACTAATGCCCATGTATCTGTATGTTTGTATTTTCATAACAAGCAGTTACCAAATATTATTTCCAGCTTCAGTTTTCAGTTTGTACTAATTCTGTAAAATCTGTCATTATAAAATCTTGTGAGTCAAGCCTTAACAAATAGCATGTGTTTCCTGTCTCATGGTTGACATTAGTAATTATTTTATTTTGGAAAAGAGGAAGAAATAAAAAGATTGATTTCACAAATTGTCAAAGTCAATCTCCAGAGCATAATAATTCCGCATTGAGTTAAGTTCCACCAAATCAGTTTTGAATGGGACATGCAGAAGCTGTGTGGCCTCCACACTGAGAAGGAAAGCCTTTTCTTCTCAGTTAGGTTCCTCTGCCTGAACCCTCTAAGCCTCTACAGCCAGTGGAGTGGAGAGACACTGAACATGAGTCCTAAATTACAGCCTTACTAAAGAAACAAAAACAAACCAATAGAGCGACCTGTTTCTTATTACCAAACAGGCTGAAGGAGTGGAGAAAAGAAAGGGGGAAAGAAAGCATTTTTTCTTTTTTTCTTCACAGGCAGGGATGGAAATGGAGAGAAACAGAAAGGTAATATTTACTTCAGCTCAGCCTTACCTGTTGATGGAAGACAGCTTGTGTTGTTGTTGCTTTTTTTTTTTACACTTTAATAAGGCAATAAATATACAGCCTTTAATTCTTTAAGAAACAGGCTGCCTGAGTGTGGCGTTTATATCATCAGCTTTTATAGACCTGTCAACACTCTGTACTCTTTCATTTTCTTTTTCTTTTTGTCTTTTTGGCTGAGCTACAACTACATGACATACGCTGAGCTGCATTGCAATTTTTATGAACTCGGTATTCTGTCAAATTATGCATTTAGTTATTACGTGCTAAAACGTCGGATCACTGAGCCACTTGTGCTTCACCAAAACTGCTCAGGTTATAATTAAATCAAAATGGTTTAGCAGAAAAATTTAAGAAAAAAAAAAATCTGTCTCGAGACATTTATTGTGCATGAAAACAAACAGGGCTTTAATGCGACATAAGCTATGGCTATAATGTTTTAAATGGGTAATAAAGACAAGAGTTCTGAATTTTGTGCCTTGCTGTGGTTGTTTAATCAAACGAATGGAGGGAAAATGGGAGAATTCTGTAACGTCTCACAATAAAGCAACTTTGACAAGTCTATAATCTCAGTCGGGAGTTATTTGCTTTTGGTGTAATGGTAGCCCGACACTGTAGTCAGTGTTTGTGCACTACATGATGTGTGTTGTGTTTTTCATACAATTTTCCACTTGTGCGCAAGTCCCATAACACATCACATGCACTGGGATATTCATTAACCTTTGGGAGACGCAGAAAAACAGCAGACCTTTTAATTGCCACCAAGACAACGTCACTCTAATTGATCCTTTTAAATATGAAAATTTACATATGTGCATATATAATCACCCACAATGATCTTGCACCCTGTCGAGAGCAACAATTAAAATGAAATTCCCTTACTCTTCCATGTTTGCGAATGGGATGCGTGCGCTGCATCGCAAATCAGGCCTAATGCTCTAACGCCTCGCACACCTACAGAACGCTGGCATTAGACTTGTTTAAATCAATTAGGCAAATGTAAAATGAGCAACGAGTACAAATGTCTTCCCATTTCACCTCAGAGCTTCCAGGCATCGGAGTAATGGTGCCAATCATGTGCACACACACATACACAACCACCCACCCTCTGCAGCCACCTTCATCTGCCTCCCTTAGCTGCCTCTCCACCTCTGAGCCTAACCTCACCTCGACAGATGCAATACAGGACCACGTACAGTATTTTTGTTTGTGGATGCAGCCATAAAAAGAGAAGATGAGCTGAGGTCAGACCCCCTCACATACACTAAAGAGGACTTTCTGAAAACATGTTCAGGGGCACATTTAAGAGGAACTTAGTTAAATGTCAGCAGCAAAGAAACAGGTGCAGTGTTCAGATCTGAACTTTTATTTTAGTTTACATAATAACATCATTAGGCAAACTGTTACCTCTGCCAAGGCTGTTTCCTGATTATGTTTTGTTGTTAGCTGGAAGGTTTTATTTGTCAGATCAATCTACTCACCTAACTTTTCTTTTTCCGAAACCATGATTTCCCTAATGATTTAGAAAGAAGTAAGGTGCAAAGATGTTTTCCAGATGTGTGAAGCAAGGATTAGTAAAGACAAAGTTTAAGGTCTATACTTATATATTCAATATACCTGTGTAACCTTTTTGTTTCTTTCAGTTGTTCACAATAAGGATTGTGTATGTTGTTGCTAACAGTATCTTTATTCCCAGAGGTGTTCCTTTTTCATGCAGCCCCTGTTCATGTTGTAGTTGTTGTAAAGCGTTTTAGAAATAAAATTTGTTTGATCGATTGTAAATCTCAACAAGGTGCTGGCCCCGGGGTGGATGGTTATCAGGCTCACAGGATGCTGGTCCCTGCACTTCACTTCGGTGGCTGGTGTCTGGTGGGGCTGGCAGGCTGTTGCCCCTAGCCCCCTGGGGCCCGTGCTCTGAGGCCATGGGGGCTCTGGCTAGGACCTTCCTCTGCCATCTTCTGGGTGGGTGAGTGGTCATCGCTGTTCTGAGCCACCTGGGCTCCATGCTCTGTGGTGGCTGCTGGTTTTGGGGGCCCTTCACTTCTGCTTCTGGTCCTTGGAGCAGGCATAGTTGTGTTTGTGCAATAGCACTCATCGTTAAACACAACCCATTCCTTATAATTTGCACTCGTGCTCATTTACTAACATACATGATTATCCAGGCACTGTGTTGTCCTGCAGGTTTAATTGCAAATAGCTACAGTTGTATATTCAAATACTTATTGCTGGCGTTCTTGTTATCAATGTTTTTCTCAGTTTGTCTTCTTATAGGTACTCCTGATGATTCTCTGCTTTGCTTTCTTACAGAGGCTAGAAGATATATTCTGCAAAGTTTCTGTAATGGTCTTTGGGTTTTGGTTTATCGCCTTTTGTTGTTTTTTGGTTCTTTCTTGTTTCCTGTTTTATTTTGTTGAGTTTAACACCTTGTGTTCTCTGCTACATTTGCCTCCTGCTCCCTCGTTATCACACCTGGTTTCTTTTGCTTATTGCCTCACCTGCTTCTTGTTTGTACTTAGTTCCCTCCAGTATCTAAGCTCCCGGTTGTCCTTTGTCAGATAATTTCTTGTGTGCTGTCTTTCCATGTCGCTTCTCATGTCCAATCTGTGTTTTTGGTTTCCAGCCTGGATTTTTGCTTTTGATGGATTTATTAAACATTTCATCATTGCATCTGTCAGCCTTGTCTGCATTTGGGTCCACTTCTTCCACACTCCGTGACAGTTTCTTTACAGGTGTAGCAGCTCGTTGTCTGTTTTTACTGTTTGATTTTGATCGTACAGTTATTGCTGTTGTTTTCTACCTTTTGTATCTTTTTTTTCCTTTTCTTTCCTTTCTCTGTCTTTCTTCTCCTAACTCTCATTCTTTTGTTCCGCTTGTCAGGTCCAGTGTTAATATGAAATTTAGTGATAACTAAGTTAAAAAATAAAGAACAACACTCAAAGGTCAAAGGGAGCCTTATATCCACAGAGCTTCATTCCCATTATATTCGTTAAGCTCTTCCTTGGTAAAACCAATTTATTTCGCTCAACACAGCAGCCAGATCATTGTGATAGCATCTTGATAGGATCCTTGACACAATAAAGTAAAACAAAAACAATAGAGGAACTATATACCAAGAGACAATAAGATGGAAATTGCCTGCTAAGATAACTCTGCTTCACATTAACATTTGTTCTTATGTTCATTAATGTGCAAATTTGCCTCTTTTTGAATAAACAAATAAATCCTTTTACACAGTTGTACTCTTGGTAAGTCAGATATGAATATGGCTTTCACAATTATGAAAGTTTAGATTATTGTTCGTCTACAACAGTCATTTTTACAATAGTCATTTTTGCAGATTCTTTTATCCAAAGCGAGTTACATCCGAGTACACCAGTGATGCCAACACTGGGGGCAAGGAGGATTAAATGTCTTGCCCAAGTGGACAACGACAATTGACTGGGAGCAGGATTCGACCTGCTTTACCGCCTGAGCTATTACTGGTCAAGCCAGTAGTAATAGTGATACACAATTGAATCGTCTCTTCTCTTTATTAGGTTGCTATCATACTCCAGGCATGCAATAATCAAAAAACCCAACCCTGACAAAGAATGACACCCTTATGTTGAAAATAAATACAGGAAAAAATATATAAATACTTGTATTGTTTTAGTTTGCCTTGCTAAACAAAATTTGGACATAATGGGGAGATTTGATGTCTCGGCAACAAAGGACAGGTGTGCAACAAGAAAATGAACAAACCCTAATTATGAGGTTATACGCTCTAATAGTCAGCCATCTCTATTAAGGTAGTAGTATTAAGTAGATATTACTTTAAAAAAAAATTTGCCTGGCTGTTTTTAAACAGGTGAATGAAGACAATTAAGATTATTATGCAACCATGATTAAGATTATCTGAAATACTTGTGATTATTTAATTGTTCACTTGACAGGCCTAAATAAGGCCTAGAAATTGATATGTCAGTGCTTTTCTCTCAGCAAAAATAGGCTACATGTTGATGCTTAAAGATTGAATCAGACTTTTTTCTGTATTATTACATTACTAAATACAGTATTACTGCAATACTATAACATGATTGTTGTAAAATATGAACAACAAGCTAAGTCCACTAGGAGGCTCAGCAGTAGAATAAAAAAGGGACAAATAGTTTTTTTTTTTTTTTAGCTTCAGCTTGGAGACTGAAGTTTGTATTTTCACACGGTCTATATGAGACCGTTTTTTGTTTTTGTTTCATTCTTACCCACTGTATGTTTGGCAAAAAATTTGGCTATATGTGAGCACAAAAATGAGCTGAAAAGAGTTGGGGAAAAAAGATGAAAGACTTAGCTTAAAATCCTCCTTATCACAAAATTAAAACTAATGGTCACCTAGCATGCTACAGTCTGATGCTAAGGGATCCTCACCAGTGAGACTGGTCTGCATTTTACTTCAAGTCTCTCTTAAAGCACATTTCAAGCTTATGGTTCACTGCATCTGTATCAATGTGACATGAGGACAATTTCATCTAAACCTGTATGTCCAAGGCAGTTACTTACCAAAAGCGGTCATTCCATTGCCTGTTTTATCAAACAGCAGGAAGGCAACCATAAAGAGGGAGTCTGGGGCACATAGGACCGACTCAAATGCTACAAATTCCTGAAAGGAGATCAAGCTGGGGGGAGAGGGAGAGAAAAAAAGAAGACACATAGGACTGTAAAAAACTGTGAAATCCTGTCATATGAGTTGAATTGTTGCAATGGTATTTAAGTTTCTGCTTGTCTGTGTAAATGCTTCATCAGCTACACAAGTGAACACTGACACTTTGATACTCAATTAGCCACATAATTCCTAACAAAGACTTAAGTCTAAATGACTAATGAAATGAAATATTAGATCAAAATAACATGTTACTCAAACACTGCATTAAACTACAAACTCTGCTGTAATTACTGCCACAAAGTGGTAAACCAGCACACTCAGGCAACCTATCAATCTGAGCAACACGTAATTCAAGTAGCCTTTTATCCAGAAGTCTGTTATTCCATATGTAATGTCATAAACTCATTGAGTGTGACAGCAAGAAAATAAAACATTTTAAAAAGCTCTCTGTGTGTTCCCAGTCTGAGCTGGCAGCTCGTACGGTGAGGACCGAACTTAGAAAACCCAAACAAAAAAAAAAAAAAAAATGTAAATATGAGGTTTCACATCTTAGTGTGCCATTTTAAACAAGTAGACAGGCATGAAGGGAGCTGTAGGACCATTAATGAAGTAGAATTCAAATTACTAGAAATGTAATTTAATACATTCAATATGAAAACGTCAAAAGAGGCCAAGGAAAATCATTTACTATGCTAACTTAATTTATTTGCCACAGCGCTTAAAACACAACTTGATTAGTTTTTTATCTGACTTAGATACAAACATACTCCCTGATTCACCATAGGAAGAAAAATGTCCTCATAAATATCAACATGAACAAAAATCGACACATTGCCGCTGTGTGAACTCACTGGTTGGGAGAGTCCCACTGCAGGGAACTGGACCACTGGTTCACAGTTCCTTTAAGTCCATTATGAAATTCACAAATGGATCTGATAATTACCGGAGGGGTCAGAGCTAACGAGCGGTCCCCAAGCATCCATCTATTAAACCTATTTCAAATTCTGAGGGGGAGTGTGTGTGTGTGTGTGTGTGTGTGTGTGTGGGGGGGGGGGGGCCTGCAATGATTACACTTTTCTGGTTGCTGTAATTAATTATGTTTCTGATGAAAGTCAGAGGTGTTTGTTTGGCCTCGGAGAGTTTCAGGTTTGTATCTGGGCACTTAATCCTTACACGTATTTGAAAAAACAGCAGAGGAAATGACACACTTTCTTCTGCTTCAATCACAGTGACACTTGATTTGATATCCAGTAAATGCACTCTCTTCAAACATTCAGAAAACAAACCCAAGAAAGGACAAAAGTGAATACAAAAGGCTCAGATTAATATTTGCTTTCAATAAAGTCAGAAATGCATACTCATATGAGAGCGTCAATATGCCTCCAGAGAAGAATTGAGTGTGTTTGAAAGAAAGCTACAGAGGAACAAAGAAAGCCGTGGAGAGGGAACAGAATTGAATGTCTCAGCAGCAAATGAAATCAGCCGTCATTATTTCAAAGGCAAGACTAATTGTTTTATTAACTAAGCAGGTAGTTCTCATGAGCAGGGTCCTGCTGGTGGCAAGTAGGAGGAAGGGGGCACAAAACACACTGCTGCGTCCGTGTATCCACTGTTAAAAACAAAGCCAATACTACCAGTGGAATACTCTCAATTTCCTTAACAATGATCATTCCTTTATAACATATGCATGGTACAACCTGAAATTATACCTTAGAGGTTAATAGAGGTGTTTTAGCAAATAGAAGCTGCAGCGCAAAGATTTTCAGAGCACGTGCTTCCACATAGAAGTCCGATTTCTTCCTCTTTTTTTCTTTCACCCACCTCAATTTACATGTACGCTGTACATACTGTCTGTGTTTTCCCAGACATGGATAATCAGCATATTAGTGTAACTGAGAGGGCTGTTGATCACTAAGGGATTGGACGGCAGTTTAGACCGGGGAGTCCAGACAAGATCCAGGGGGCATCTCTATAACACACACAAGAAAACATTCTACACACGACTCTGAAGCTTATGATGGTTGATTAGCAGCGCCATGACGGCTGCAAAATGATTACCATGAGAGGGAAGGAAGCCATCGCTTTTGCTATGCAGACGTAACCCCAGCTAGACACTCAATAATCAAATCAACCTACAGCATCTCCCAACCATCAACTGCTATGGCATGTGTCCAGGGCTGCCCTTTCCATGCATGCAGCCTAGGATTAACCTCAGAGACAAGGCTTATATGATACTATACCATGGCATCCCTTAGTTTCTACTATTTCCTTGCCTCACTCCACAGGGTTTGTTCCATAATCAGAAATATACATGTCTATGTCATGTGCCAGAAAGATGTAAAGATTTTTATGTCTTCCTTTGGATGACAGCTTTTTATCACGCAGCTTTCAATTCTGTTTTTTTTTGTTTGTTTGATTTGTTTTCATCTTATCTTCATCATCCAGCTTCTACCTTTGTCTTTTGAATTACATGTCTATCTGAAACAAAACCCAGGCCTTCAAACATTGTTTACAAGTAACATAAATGTATGGTGTTGATTTGGCCTGCCAGATAGAAAGACAGCTCTCCTGCGTTGATAGTAGTAGGAGAGAGAGGGCCTAGAGGGGCTTCAATAATCCCCCTGTCCCTGCCATGCAAGTATTGTTACTGACAGCCTTCCACCCACCTAGAGTGCACACCCAGGTGAGCGCTATCTGTCAGTATCTCTTCGGTTTCTAGCACTGGACACCCACCAGTCTGAGTTCAGAATGCCCACTGCAGCTGGCAGACTGCTATTTTCTCAGCATGCTTCCTTAACAAAGTTTTTTTCTTTTTTTTTTCAAACCTCCAAGCATCCATGGGGGAAAGTGGGTTTTCTTCACACTTGAACAGATGCTATGAAGAGAAAAGGGACGGTAAGGAGTTGGGAAAAGTGAATTGGAGGGAGTTTGGAAATAATTATAGTACGTGAGTGTAAAGAAATTTATTATCACAAGGAGGGACAGTCAAAGGACAAATAAAAAGAGGGCATAAATAAGTTGACTGAAAAAGCCAACTCTTCTAAATCTGTAAGTTAGTCCCCTGAAAATTGAAGCCTTTGCTTCCTTCAAAGACCTGTCACTTTTACTCTCTCCATCCATCTGCCTCTCTGTCTCACTGACAATAAAAGGGAGAAAAGTGATTTCAACATAACAGATTGTTAGGACTGTCACTATATCCCCTGATTTACAAAGTCGCAGAGGGGGAGGCAGACAAATGTATTTTCACTGTTTACATCGCTCAACACACATCGTGCTAAATCATTCACATGCGCAACAAAACACATAGTAACATCTAAGTAAAATTTCCCTCACACAGATAGACTCCAACATAAAAGTAAGCGAGCGCGCTGCTGCCATCCGACCCCCTGCTAAATCTATTACTCCAGAATCATCTCGCTGAAATGGAGTCCTACCTGGCAAAAACAGCAGCAGGCACACTAGCTTCAAATATACTGCACTCAACCAAAAACGTATTGTCCACAGACATATTTGCATGTGATCAGGCACACCGGATGAAAATACAGCCGCTAAAGTGGTTTGTTTTGTCTTGGCCCCCGCTCTTTTCATAAGGTTTGCACGGCTGAGTGCTTGAAAAACAATGCATTTCTGTTTTCAACCAGAACTCACAGGGCCGATGTAGACGCATCTGTACTTTCCATTCTGTGCACATGAGACACAGATCGGCTGTATAATCATCTGGATTCCTTGCTCTAATCGAATCATTTGATCACGGTTTGCGAGGAGAACTATGCGTCACAAAATCTGAGAATCGCAAGCTGTTATAACAAAAAAAAAGAAAGAAATTTTTAAAAATGACCTCTTTTCCTGTTTTGCTCCCACATAATTTCCATTCCCCTCCACAAAACCAAAATGAGTTTTAGATACAAAGCCAGGGCCATGGGTTCCTAATAGATTTACCCAGATGCCATGGCCGCCATTTATCCTGCTCCAAAGCTGCACAATGCGACAGAGTGCTCCTGAATAGCATGAGCAATTACAGTGCATGTGTGTGTTTTTTATGCATGTGCACGCACTTTGCTCTCTCTCTCTCTCTTTCTCTCTTTCCAATTCCAAAACCCCCCACTATTCACACCCACTCCTCTGTGCATGCAGGCACACACATAAACACACCTTAAAGCAGATGTAATAACATTAAACTACGCAGCCATGTGCACTTTGCTCTTTGTAGAAGCTTAGGTGGTTACCATACATTTTTTTTTTATATCTTTTTTGACTTACCCTAACATTTTATTACCCATCATTATGTATCATTAAATGCATAAATATTAATGTAAAAAACAGGGGTGATGGGGATGGGAGGAGGAGTAAGTGTGAAAGTGGGGGTGCATCCACAAAGAAGAAAACACCTGAAAGGGGCCTTGGTGGTTTGATGTCACTTTGCTATATAATTCATGTGTGACCATCCCTCTGTGCATTTTTACACCACAGGTTTTAGTCATAGGCTTGTTTACGAAATGCAAAATAAAATGAAAAAGAGTAGCCATAAAAGATCAAAGGGATAAATAATCTATGTAGTTTTAATAAGAGTGGGCTTCCTGCTTAATGTAAATAGACAGCTCCAGTTCTTTTTACTCTTGGACATCTATCTTTATATTTCCTCCGAGCATTCATATAAATCCAAGGCACAATAATGTACAGGACCATGTTAAACTAACCCATCTTTCTTCTGGTCCACCACTCCAGCCAGCAGCTTAGTGGCTTCGTCCGACAGCCGGATGTCTGTGTGGGCATGGAGGAAACGTTCCACAAAGTCCTGTGGTGACATGAAGAAGTCGTCATTCTTCTTGATGCTGGCATACTGTAAAGAAGAAAAACAGACATAAGCAAATATAAACAAAAGGACACATGCTGGGCTTTAGAATTTTATTAATTAAAAAAAAACAAGAATGAAAAACAACAACAAATCAAACAAAGGGGGAAAAGCTTTTCTGGAAACAGGAAAACACAAGGGAGAGTACAAAAATATGTAAGTATAATCCCACCTTTTCAAAAATAGCTTTCAACTCGGTGGGGTCAGCCCTCCTTGGCAGTACTGCCTGCAAAATAAAGAAGGACATATTTCATGATTACTTCTTTTATGAAGTGACTACATTGGCACATGTTGTATTTGTGTCACAGTTAAAACCCTGGTTGGTCTTAGTGAGTGAGCAGCATGGAATAACTATTTCTGTTGCCTTGTGAATCATGAATAAATCTGTTGTTTGCAACCCCTGAAGTTATTTAGTTACTGCATTAGTTATACAATTACTTCATTATTCTATTCATTTATTCATCTATACACTAATTAATTTATTGAAGTTGTTTAATCCTAATACAGTCAGAAAATGGGAGCATTTAACAATAATAATAAAAATAAAAAACAATAAAAAGCTACCAAGGGTTTGATAAAGCTTCTGCAATGATGCAGTCATACTAGACCTTATCTATTTAATTTTGTCCTTGTTTTACCAGACAGGTGCTTGAGATCATATGATCTCTTACAAGCACGGCCAGTCCAAAATGGCGGCAATAACACAAACGAGAGGGGGGTTACATGGGACAATACATTATACAATACCTAACAATATAAAAACAAAGACCAGTCACCAGGTTAAAGAAAGTACCAGCATGATCCCATATCTCCCATCAACACGTCTGTGATAAGAGTTTTAAACAGAGAGACTATCAAGGGTCTGAAGCTTGATTGTTTTTTTTAGCCCGTTCCAAGTAAAGGGACTAGAGTACACGAATGCCCTCTTTCCAAACTTAGTGTGAGCTCAGGGCACTTAGGCAGAGAGACAGACTTGAGAGATGTATTTGAACGTAAGGTAAAAGCAAAGGTAGTGGTGAAGAGTTCTCAAACCCTCATCTACAGTCAGGAAATTTAGAAAGAAACCAAAGGAACAAGAACACAAATTCAGTTGAAATTACTTTCAGAAAACAGAGAAGATACTGTATCTTGGTGGAGCTCAGAATAGATATGCTGCTCCTCCAAATTGGAGGAGCAAATTGAGGAAGTTTGGGCATCTGACAAGGATACCACTTGCACTTCTCCCAGTAGAGGTCTACCAGAGATGGCCTGCTAGGCAGAGGCCATGGGGCCAATCAAGGACTCACTGGAGGGATTATATGTTTCAATGAGCCTGACAGCAGGATGGGGTCCCCACTGGTGTTGTGTCACCCAAAAAGCAGCAATACTCTTAATTTCTACCCCATTTTTTTTAAGCAAGCTTAATCGAGATGAATGATTTCCCAGCAAAAGATAAACACATTGTGTTGAGCATAGTGAAATGTAAAAATACTCAAAATCCCAAAAATGCACCAGCAGGATCTGCATGCTGTTTCTTTCTTTTTTTCTGGTACAAATAGGTTGTCTTTGCCTTCCCGATTTGCAACACATTATTACTGAATGTTATGCACAACAAAGGACATTTAGAACTAGGTGTCCTCTATGAAGACTTAAAAATACTATACAGCAAATAACCATGTATACTTTGCTTTACATCTCCGGTGAGAATAGGGCGGGGGCGCTGAAGGAAATTGCAAGGAAAAGGGGAAATCTCTGTGTTCCGGCTCCCCCTTGTTATTACATCAAACCTTAAAGGGTCTAATAAGTGCAGAGATGAATCAACAACCTTTTTATTATCCAAATCATTTAAATCTAAGGTTTACCTGTAAGATTGTACAGGAAGTTGCTGAAGTATTGTTTTGGGATCACTACAGTCACAGGAATCTGTCTTTAGGTGATATGGTATCACATCAAGCTTCAGCGATTGAAAAGAACTTTTGCACATGACCAAAAGCTCAGAAAAATTTGTACGTCTTGCCTTTATACAGTATTGCAATATGTATAATCATGTGTTGTAGAAATATGTTCTGTTACTCAGAGCACAAATAAGTTTTCCTCATATTGAACAACTCACAATCTCACTGGAAGTCCCAGAACTACAGTATAGAGGTGATGTATTTCTCCTTAAAGACTAAATAAAGTGGATGATAAGAAACTTAGAACTACCTGTTCAAAGTTGTTGGGAATTTCAATTAATCTGGTTTCTGCATCTGCTAGTTATACACAAATAAAGGGCCAACAGTCACGTTCAAGCATCTCCATATCTTTATAAGGACTCCTGGCAGGTAGTATACAGGTAGCCTAATGCTAGCCAAGGTTACAGGTAACTGAAACCTGATTTTTAGCACTAAGTAAACAGAAGATGTGACTTGAAAGTAATACTGGTCATACAAAGAAACTGCATAGTATCATTATTGTATTGTACATCTCTGTTTAAATGCCAACTCATTAGGGTTCATTAACAAAGAGGCTGCTAGCCAAAATGTACATTAACTAGCTAACCAGCTACTGTAAAGCCTCAATGTCATTGCCGCCTGGTCAGTGTTAAATTCCAGCACATCCTCTTAGTGGGCTAACCGGCAGATAGCGAGCCCTGCGAGCAGACATCCTTACACGCGAGAGCCTGAGTGTGGATACCCGACACATACGGCCCACATCACCGGCAAGGTGACAGCTCCCTTCTAAAGGGTGAGAAACTTTAGTCTGGAAACTCTATTGCTGCTTACCTTTGCTGCCATGCTGAGCAAGCTCACTGTCAGATAGTCCCGTTCACTTCCTACTGCGTGAGGACGTTCCCATGGAGATCACGCGCCGGTGCAGTGAAAGGAGGATGAAAGAGGATCAGCTGTGCACGTGGTGCGGGGCATGAGAGGTCAATTGCTCGGTGGCTTCTCGTACTTGTCGGATTCATCCACTGATTTTGTATTGTGTGTGTGTGTGTGTGTGTGTGTGTGTGTGTGTGTGTGTGTGTGTGTGTGTGTGTGTGTGTGTGTGTGTGT
>JAOXYM010000018.1:11838266-11849360 GCA_028567055.1 Leptatherina wallacei
TGTGTGTGTGTGTGTGTGTGTGTGCGTGTGTGTGTGTGTGTGAGAGAGAGAGAGAGAGAGAGAGAGAGAGAGAGAGAGAGAGAGAGAGAGAGAGACCTTATTTTATATATGATGTCATGACTGTTTGGGAAAAATCAGCTGTAGTTACATCCCTGGAGGATAGAACAAAAAAATATGGAATCATTGCTCCTGGAGGATCGTCACAGATATGGCATAAAACTGTTTTAACTAACAGCTGAATATTCTGATTCTGTAAAACATCACATTTAAAATTATTGTCATTATTAGTCCTTTCTGGCATTTGTTTACATAAACTTAGCTTGATAGTCATGAACCATTTTTTTCTATTCCTGAGTTTTCAATCAGATTGAGATCCTGTTTGCTGGCCATGGCAATGGCCTGATATACTGTATCTTTCCTGAATAAAAGTTTTAACGCTCTCTGCTCTGTGGCAAAATGCATTATCACTTTCAAAAATGATTTTATCATCTGCAAACCTACATTCAATAATGAACGTGACCTGCACCAAAAAAAGAAAGGGAAAAAAATCATCCTCTGCTCAGATTTGTGATTCACCATTTTACTTAACTTTCCTCCAATCATCCACCATCTATGACTGCTCCTCTTTAGCCCTTTGTAACCATATTTTCTTGTTTAGGTGTTAGTGATGGTTTACAGTAATGATGATTTAGGGCTTTCACATTCCTTGGTCTATTGGGCAACATTTTGTTTTCCCTTTACAACCTTCCCATTTGCTTGTACATACTCACAATTTCAGACAGTTCACAAGGAGCAACCAGCACCTTTCGCCAAACTATGTTAAATCACCGTCTTGAAAAACTCCTGTATGAACATCCTTAAAAAGTATACTGAGTCCACATTTTTAACTTATAGGCACAGGTTCAGACTTCCAACATGTCACAAGGATTTGAATAGCTTTGAATTGAATGATTATATATATCCTAATAAATCAGCATGATGATACTAATTGAACAGATACTAAGCTTAATCTTGACCTTATTTGTAACAAATTATCACGTGCATCACAGTTGCCCTGCACACTGTATCAAAAGTTTAAAAAAAAAATGTTTTTAACTTGAATAGCTGCTTGAAAAGTACATTAGGAGCTTTATTTTACCCTGTCAATAATTCCCTACAGCAGCTATAAAGTATATAAAGTTATATAGCTATAAAGTTTTTTCCTCTTCTCTTCACCACCAGCAGAACCTTAGAGTTAAGGTAAACTTGCAAATAACCTCAAAATATGTAAAACAACCATAAATAAAGTATAAGATGTTTTGATAGTTAGAAAGTTGCTCTTTCACCTGTGTTTTGCACTCTCCAATAATCTGGTCATAACCATGTCATTAAAATCACCACTATTTTCAGGAGTAAATTAATTTAATTATAGTTATCATAAAATCTATTACTTGAATATGTTTGTTTTTTGTATTTGAATATGTTATTAATTTCTTCAAAATATATCTACTCTTGATATATACTAACCATTACTAATTCTGTTTTTTTTTCTCCATGCATTCAATCAAATGAGCTGTACTAAAGAAAAGAAGTCTGAATATTTCAGTATTCAGCCTATCTGTGTTTTTTTGCACAAAGGGAATAGGTACAGAGAGAATTTCATGACTACAAAAGCAAAGGTTAACATTACTCACAGCATAAAAACAATTTAAAAGGGAGCAAAAGGGCTCTAATGGCCCGACAGTCTTCAAAGAAAATGTATTTTGCGCTCAAAATAATTCATAGCTTTTTGCCAGTGGCTTTTCAGCTTCCTGGAGACCCAGCATGAACCACTGTATTTTTCCCAGCAGGCTTTCTGCTCCTCGTAAAATGGCCTTCACCAGGGCATAGCTTGCATCCCCTCCAAATATTGACAGCACAGTGTCCACCGCTTATTGGAAAAATAGCTGTAAATAATGTTTTATCAGGTGATGCAATCTCCACACCTGTATTTTCTCCTGTCATATGACAATATTTGACAAGATTAATGATTTGATCTGGTGGCATTTATTTCCCATTACTGTCAATCTGCAAGAAAACAACTCACTTGCTTGTGGCATTTCATGCAGGAGGCATACAGCAGCATTTACTTTGCTTTCGTATTATTCATGAACTGCAAAGTTTACGCCAGGCAGCTCAAGCATGAAACTCTGGACTGTTACACCCAGTGAAGTAATTACTTGTTTTGCTTTGAAAAGCTTGCTCTATTTTTAGCAATCGAACCAACAACGATGGTGTCAACCACCCTAAAAACAAGTAGGTAATAACAAATCATGCAACCTTTGAACTTCCATGGCTTGAGGGGTCTCCTGCCCTTTGTCCCCAAGGGCCCACGTGTCCCGACAACTTGAGCGATGACTGGCGAACGGTTATCCCAATCTGCCTCCTCCTATTTTTAACCCGCACTAAACACAGAACTTAAAAAATAGGCTTGAGCTCTAAACAAATGATTAATAGGGCACTTAGGGTCTCCCCACTGACCCACATGTTCCTTTAACAGCCAATAACGGAGGCCCTTTGGGGTCAAAAGGTTTAAAGACTTTCTAATAAAAGTAACAGAGACATAGGGATGTGTTTTGGAGAAGAAAAAGTTGTGTCTGAGTTTGAAATGCTGACAAGTTAATAATCCCTTCTCAAATGGCCCTACCGCAGTAAAATGGCCAGTTTGTTCTTACTTTTATTGCTATCATCTGTCAGTCAATCACATCTTTCTTTCTTTTTTTTCTGCCTCTTCTTAAGTGGACTGAAAGTGCTAAAGCAGCTTTATAGTAATGTTCTTGCTAAAGCCTTTGTCCCATTCTTCACTCTTTCTTCTCTTTTCAGTTGAATTTGAATGTTTTTGTAGTTTGAGGCAGGGAATTCTAAATGGATTGCCAGAGCTGTATTCATAACATGGTAACAAGCTTCGCATTTGTGAGACATTTTTACCTGAAGGGAAAGGTGACTTGTAGCAGTGGTTTTGTCCTGTTTTCCACACCTCAAGTTTTCATTTTCTAAGTCATCTTTACTATGATGTCATTTCAAAATATATGTGAAGGACATACAAAAAAACAGAGATAGTTTAAACATTGGCCAGTCAGGAATGTATCATTCATGAGGTTTACTCAGGGAGAAGAAGAGCATGGATAAGGGTTAAGTTATCATGTTATGTAAAGTTGTGCTTTTTATCTTAAAATGTGCTTCTCTTAAGGTGCTAATAAAAAAAATAAATTTAAAAATATGTTTTTTGTTCAGTACATCCCATATAAGCTATCCATTGTGAGTGAAAATAAAACTACTGAAAGCTCAGATGTTTCATGCTTAAAAAGAAAAATGTTGATGTTGTTGCCTATTAAAATCAATGTTCTCTTTCAATTGTACGCCTTATTGAAGGTTTCCTTTTTACATCTTAAGTACATGTTATTCTGATAAACGAGGCAGTCAAAGTTGCTTTTAATGCAATACAAAGTTTCTGATCTAAAAACCAGGGCCATTTTCTGGCTTTGTGGGGGCCCTACCCAAGATGCTGCTTGGGGTCCATAGTTTGCCCAACTACAATAGAGAAATGCCTAATCCCTTAAACAATCCATGAAGAAGAGGAAGTATATTTAATTTACTTTAGACTTTGAAAAAAATGACGCAACTCAAGCATTCATAACATCACAAATTCATACACAAGAAGTGGTCCAAGATCAACAGAACATAAATTGGGCCATTACTGCTGCTTGCTGGTCAGGAGCTGATAAGTCCTGAAAGTCCTGAATAACATGCAGGTGCTGGGGCTGAAGACACATCTGCTCAGATTGTCTTCAGATCTTTATAGTTCCAGTTTGTCAAAGAATTGACTTCAAAATCCTGTTGTTAGTTTACAAAGCATTGAATGGTTTAGGGCCAAAATACATTCAGGATTTTCTGGTGCATTATGAACCAACCAGGTTCCTAAGGTCATCAGGGTCAGGTCGACTTTCAGTTCTCAGAGCCAGAACTAAACATGGCAGCGTTCAGTTTTTATGCTCCTCGCATGTGGAACAAACTCCCAAACCTGCAGGTCTGCTGAGACTCTCAGCAGTTTTAAATCAGGGCTAAAACTTTTCTATTTGCCGCCGTTTATGAAAACAAGTGATATATTATTTTCTCTGAGGGTTTCTTTCGTTGTTTATTATTTTGTTATTTCATTTTTGTTTTAATTCTTCTTAATGCTTTCTGCACCCCGCTGTAATGTTTCTAATGTTTTATGTAAAGCACCTTAAACTGTCCTGCACTTGAAATGTGCTATATAAATAAACTTGCCTTGCCTTGTCTTTAATACCTGGAGGTCCACAATATTTTACAACTGCTCTTGCATAGATAAAGGTTACCAAGCAAAACAGATCACAAGCACATATTCTGACTTCATAATTGCAGTAATGTTGCTCTAATACAGAAAATCCTAATGAAAATTCTAGCCAGCTAACTAAGCATTTATCCAAGGCCAGCTAGCAGGACAAATTGCAAACAAACTTGGCTTTACACCTCCTCCCATCACACATCACAAAGTGCCACCTTAACTTTATCCTTTGTCTATCTATTAATTGAATTGGTTTACTGTAGGAATGATGAAATTCTGTAAAATAACAGTAGACATCTCACAATGCATAAAGTTTGTTACCAAAACAAGTTTTATTGTTGCATTAAAGGTGGAATTTTAAAAAAGATTAGCAAACATGCAGTACATACAGATTTGTGACCAATTATTTATTAAGAAGGATTTGTTTAAATCATCTGAAAAATTACAATGTCAAACTGATTTTTTTTTTTTTTTGGGCTGTTTGGTTGGCAAAATGAGATAATACTTTCCTGCTTTTGTGGCCTTGACCTAACCAATGTCTGTTTTCCAGATGATTTTTCACGTTAGGTATTGCTCAATGACACAGCAGCATGGCTGCTGATGGACACAGCGGCTGCAAACTTGCAACCGCTTGATTACAACCGCTTTACTAACCCCTCTAATTAACTGTGTCCCATCCGAGAACCAAGATTCACACCAGTGTCATTCCAGTTGTGCTCAACATTTCAAAAAATGCAAACGCAGAGATAAAACCAATCCATTGTGCAACAAATAAAGCGTTGCAGACTTCATTCTTGCCAAAGTGGGAATTCTATTTCACTTAGGAGTGTCACCAAAACCACACAGCAGACAGACTGCTCAGATACGGCCGAATGACTCAGACAAATCTGTTCTGCATAAAGGGCAAGAAAGTCTTTAACGTGGAAATTATGACCATTCTATGAAATAAACCACTGTGTAATGTATTGCATAGAAAAGACAAAATGTGCTTGTTAGGTTTATTTTAGCATTTTTTGCTCCTCCATCAAAAAATATGCCTTAACACAAAAAAATGCAATTATGTCTTGTCTTTGTCAATCATATGGGGAGCTTATTTGCAGAATAATAGCCTTCACTCTGCATGCTCTGGTGCCTGCCTTACAAAAAACACTTATAATCTACTTACTTTACTCCAATCAGGTTGTCAAACACTATTCCTAATCATCATACATAACATGCACTGCATTAAAGTGGCATTCTTGTAAACACCATATCTATAATACTGTGTGACAAGCTGCCTTTGTTTACACCATAATAACTGGTGTTTGAATAACTTCTCAGTAACTTTAAGTAACAAGCCAGACTCACTCTGCTTCCATTCAGCTGTGCAGCTTGAAAACCTGGACTGACATTTGGCATGGAGAGGAATGCAGATAATTTCAAACCCTTGTGCTGAATGGACTTCTCAGTCACTTCACTTGCATGCTCGAGACATTGGAGAGTATTTATTGCAGATACATTTTAAATGTATGTGTGCTGTACATCCACTTGTTTCATTATGCAGATGCTGATAAACATGTGTGAGAGAAAGTTAACTGCATCCTTACCCACATGCACTCACACACATACATTTATTTGAAGCAGCTTTGCTTCCTCTGCACACTCCCTCTTTTCCATCTGTCATGAAATTCTCCTGAACTAAAGGGTGGGCTGTCTTTTCTGCAGCTTCTGAATGAATCTGTTAATTATCTTTCAGTTTAGATGAAGCACCACACTAACCATGCTTCAGGGCATCTGGGATGGTCCAGGGACCTGGCCGAGTGGAAGTAGGGGCGGATGGGAGTTATGAGATGGTCCAGACGAGCAAGTGGAGAGGCTCAAGCTCGTCTTTTTCACAACAAGGACCCACACTGGACCCTGCAACCTGAGAGGGCAAAGAGGTCCTCCAGGATGCCTGGCTTGGGATAAATGAACCCAGATGCTTCCCGAACAGGGAGAGCAACCAGACCAAGAGAATAAGTGGTGCAAAAAAAAAAAAGGAGAACAAGAAGGAAAAAAAGGGGGGAAAGGAGGTTTAGCAATTTTTTTCTTCTTTAGTTGAGGCAGTTGTCTGTCAGATTCCTGTGCTTTTTCATAACTACTGATCACAGAGGCACAGAAGCATTGTCGGAAATTATCTGAGGGGCGTTTGTCTTTGAAGCAGAATGAGAGCAGCAGCAAATCTTTAAGTCTTTTCCTGTTCCTCTTCCTGTCAAGCTGCCACCTGGGCTGAAGGCAGAGGGAGTCAGAGAATGATGACTGAATTTGTCAAAATGACTTAATGGAAGTTCAAGTTGGCACAGGAAGTTTTAGCACATATTGTGAATTTTGTGATTTAATGTGAATGAATTGTTCATTTTGTTGATGTTGCTCTCGATCCAAGCTGCTATGCGTAACTCCGCTGATTGATCTCATTTATAGAATATGAAACCTTGTTTGGTCTCTTTCAGTGCTGTAAAAAAGTTAGCCAAGTTTAGCATGAAACCTTGAAGTTACCAAGAACAATGTCCTACAAAGTAATACCTTGAGTGTGCAACCTACATAAAAACCAAATCATTGTCACAGATATTCTGGTTTTTTTTTTTACATTAAAGAATCTCAGTGTAATTACGTTTTGTTAAAGACATAGTTAGCTTTTTCTTGTGTGTTTATGCTAAGCTGGTGCAAACTAGCTACTAGCTGAAACCTTTTATTTTTCCTTTTTTTTCTTTTAGTTCTTTTTTGAAATTCCAACATGTTGAAAATTAAACCCATATTGCAAAAATGAGCTGTTTGACATTATTTTCTTTTTTATCCTCCACTTTCTTTTATGTTCTCATGCTAGGAGACTGAAGCAAAATTTTCTCTCATTCACCAAGAAAACAAACAAACAAAAAATACCTTTTGCCATCTGTCTCATAGAATTTATATTAACTCCTAATTGCTACATCCTGATATTACCTCTTATATATAGATTTATTAATCTACCCTTCACATTGTAAAAGAATGCTGAAGGGGTACACTCTGCATTGACATGTGTTGCAAACTACCTCTAAGCAAGCACCAATATTTGCCAAGGGCATTGCTGACTTATCTCTCAGCAGCCCTGCATCATTATTATTCAAATCTGTCATGAAACAAATATAGCTACATCTCAGTGTCCCTCAATCAGAACCTTGCTGGGTCGGAAAAGCTGTTGTTTTTTTTAATGCCAAACCACAATATTTTCAGAACCCTAAGGTAATTTTTGAATTAGTGTTTGTGTCCAACTCATCTAGTTTAGTTGTCTTAACCAACCAGAGCGAGTGACAATATAAAAGAAAAAAGGAAAAAGAAAACTTGAAATGTTGAGTTGCAAACCAATGGTCCACCTGCATCCAAATCTAGAGATAGATGGTGAATGAAAAAGAATCCCAAACTGTTAGACAAACCTGGTGTGCCGATACGTTTTCTAATGCAGTAGCATTTTAAAGCTTCTTCTCCACTGCAGACTGCAATGATGTGTTTCTCACTAGGGACCTCGGGAATAACCTGTGTCACTACTAATCTGCCAGGCTCTCCTGATGCCATCCAGATCCCCCATCCTGAAACACACACCGGCTTCTTTGTTTGCCTCACTTGAGGTTTCAAAGTGTTTTTTCCACCATGAGGGACAGGCTTTAGCACATGCACATATGCACTCATGCTTACACCAATTCATGAGCACTGATGCACATTTTCAAAACAATATAGATGTTTGAATGTATGCTCAAGTTTATGCATGCATTTAACCTCCACACACCTACATGCACAAACCACCTCCTGTCTGGGGCACATGCAGTAGGAATAAAGTAAAAATTTCCCATTTCATTTTACTAACTACTACCTGTGTTAGCTCAATCTTAACTTGCCCTGCTATGTAGGAAGACGAAAGGTTAAATTAAAGACGATAAAATTTCCTGAAATTAAATGAAATGTCTCAACTCTGCTCCATCCTCTCAGAAACATAAAGAAAAAAAAGAAAACAGTCCCTCCATTCTTTCTGTGAAAAAAAAAAAACAGCAAACGGGAGCATTTGGGTAAAAGGCACTTTCAAAAAAATCATGATAGAAAGTTGAGTTGTTTGTCTTGTCTTTGATCTAAGACATTTGCATTAAGCCAGCAGCATGTAGCCCCTGTATATGTCATCATGACCATTAGGAAGTGCTGACATGAAGCTGATTAGGATGACAAAGCAATATGTGAGCATGTGTGTTCTTCGCGTCTGCATCGCCAAATATGATTTACATCTGCTGTCAAATGTGTCCATGTGCTTGCATTAATGTGATTTCTGCACATGTGGATTTTCCTTTTGTAACTGCACATTATTTTACAGTGAGTATGTGCAGATATGTGAGTGCATCTTTGTTCTTCTTCCACATCTGTGTGTGTGTGTGTGTTTGTGAAAATGAGAGAGTGCATGCCTGCATGGTGTGCTGGCTGGCTGTCCTGCCTTGAGGGGAGATAAATGGCTGAGTGTTGTTGTTGTCCAGAGAGCAGACACTCAGACAGCCGCTCACACATGATTAATTGTTTCCTTGTTGGGACTGGAACCAGTCGACTGTGGCTGGGCCAAGGCCTCCCACCCTGCATTTCCAGACGTGTGTGTGAAACAGAGAGAAAACGTGATGAAATGCAAAGACAGTAAAGAGAGAATGAGAATGTTTTGTGCTTTGTTATGAGTTTGCCTGTTATTTTACTTTCTTTTTAATCACACTTCAAACTTTACCACACAGGGAAGTGATGAGGCTTTTGGTTGAATGCAGTGAAAAGGATTAATGTAGTTTAGGGGATGCCAACATTTCATGTGCACTTCAACTGGATTATGCAATGTTAAAGGTCATTAATGGACTTTTTCCTGCAATTGTTTACCTCTCTTGTATACTTACAATGCAGATACTGTGACATGTAATTAACCATGCTCTCGTAACTTGATCTGACTCAAAGAAGCACTATGAATCATTGCAGCACATTGATTTGTCGTGGGTCAACACTACTCAGGTTGATCTGCAGCGATGTTGGGTTTCATGGAAGTGCATGAGTGAGCCTGATGATTGATTAATTACAATTATCAGAGGCCTGATAATTCACAACAGATGATAATAACATCAAGTGTGCTTTATTGCTCTGGCGGAAAAAGCCTCTCCGGTGTCTAAATTGTCCCCCCTGTTAATTTGTCTTCCTTCACCGTCCATTGCTTTTAAGTGCAGCAGGACAGGTGGATGGCTGAGCTTGTGTGTTCAGATATTAAAGGTTTGGGAGGGGATAGGGCTAAAATCTGGGAGTAAAAATAGAAAACAAACTCCCTAATTGCCAGGTATCATGGGCATGCAGGAAGGAAACACAGCAGGGGGTGTTGTTGCCGTAGACGTCACAGTTAAAAACACGCTGCCATCATGGCAGGGCTGTTCGGCTCGGTTGCACATTATGGTTTAATGATGGCACGATGATGACTCACATGCAACACTGATTCACTTTTACATTAGGTCCTTAATCATAGCAGTTATTATCCCTTTGTGTTGAAAAAAGTACCAGACTCCACAAGCATTGTTTTAAACAGATACAAAACATTTACGAAGTGATAATTTCCAGCCCAATTTCACACGAAAATATGTTCGTCCACATGCCACAGTGTAGGAATAACATAAAAACTGAAATGTTAATGCCTTTTCATTCTATTTCAGTGTGTAACCTTTAAAATGTAGTAATCTTACCATTTCTGAGATTGCACGACAGGTTTGTGTAACATAAAAAAAGACATGTTTGTATTTTGTGGCCCAAAGAGTTTCACAAATTTTGGGGTATTTTTCGTGAAACTGCTAAGGGCCAATGTGGCTATTAGAGACTGTGGTGTGTGATTGTGTGCGAGTTTGTCGAAAGATTGTCACCAGGTTTGCTATTAAACTGTTTCTCCTTGATGAAAAAAGTAGTATTGATTTAGTCCTTTCACAGAAACTGATGACAAAACTCTTCCTCTACTGCCTTAAATCTAACCTTAAGATAAGTTCAAGAATAGAAAACATGATTCCAATGGATCATTATGACTGTAATCCTTTCCGGTGACCTTAACCATAAGATGCTGTCACTTCACTCTGTTAGGAAAATGTAATGATACGGGGAAAGTAATGTCTCATTTGTTTCAACTAATAGACTAGTTGGATATGTTTGTCTTTAGTTAAGAAATTAACTCTGACCTCTGGGACTTGAGGGGGTTCAAAACTAAGTCATTTGGTATAATGAAACATGTGAACAGTATATGACTTAATGTACTTGTGCTTATTCCACAAATTTATTAGATTAATGGACTTTATGGAAAAAGAGCAGGAGAGCAGCTAACCTACTGCTTCTTCAGATTTGGTGTTTGAAACAGTTGATTTTGATACAGTAACAGTAACTCCCGTGTGATGTGAGGTTGGAGTATGAAGGCTTTAATGATAACATACAATAAAGGCCATGGTTCCCTGTTGGAAAGGGTTATCTTATGGTATAATGACAAATTCAATGATCTTATTTGGATTCAGCTGCTAGAAATGTTTTATTGCACTTTTTACATTGATTTTAGCTGTTTCCAGAGATGGTAGTATTTAGAAATGATAATGGTATTTCCTAGGTATTTCCGTTCAGTTTTTATGCTCCTCACATGTGGAACAAACTCCCAGAAACTTGCAGGTCTGCTGCAACTCTCAGCAGTTTTAAATCAGGGTTAAAAACTTTTCTATTTGCAGCCTTTTATGGTAACAAGTGATATTTTCACT
>JAOXYM010000018.1:11849460-11860890 GCA_028567055.1 Leptatherina wallacei
TTGTTTTTAATTCTTCTTAATGCTTTCTGCACCCCGCTGTAATGTTTCTAATGTTTGTATGTAAAGCACCTTGAATTCTCCTGTACATGAAATGTGCTATACAAATAAACTTGCCTTGCCTTGCCTAGAATTATTTTTGGAATTTGCTAATATCTGATTCAGACACTAAAGAATTATATGAAAAGTGAACATTGTTATACTGGTGACTCGTTACAGACAAGGATATCATACAGTTTTTGTAATCATAACCATTAAAAATGTTTACAGTCTGTATGTATACAATATTGCAGGTTACAGTTGTCAGCTAGCAGCTTTTAAAACAAATTAAACAAAAATTGGGATAAAACAGCCCGGATGAGCCATAAAATTCAGTATTACTGTTGACAATATCCTCACTGATATCTCATATAACCCTTTAATTTAAAAAAAAACAAAAAAATACAAACAGCATTATCTCTGTAAAAATAAATATTTAGATCTACCAACTAAAGTTTTTAGTGGATTCCTCTAAGTCCCTATACTACACATCATTTATAATGTATGCATGGTAAAACAAATATGTCAGAAAGCTACGTTTTTACCTTGACTATTTTTTTTTCTGCTAAAATGCACTTCTGGCTCTGTAGAGCTGTAAAGGTTTTGTATTCCAACAGTTTTTCACCCCTGAAAATTTATATACTTTTCTGTTAAACTACTGCAAGACAGATCATGCGTTAACTGCATGATGGAGACAGGACGCTCAGGATTCTTCCTGACTTCAATCCCAAGTCTTGTGTTTTCATAGGGATAGTATTAAACTGAAACATGCCCATCTGTTTCTTTTTGTGTGCCAACATGTCAGAGTGGGTTAAAATCTGAACGGATTTAAGTGACAGAGAGGCCATGGCGTGATCCCTCACTGTCGGAATTATCCAGTGTCATGTTCACATGCTCAGATGAATTTATCCATATTTTCTGCTGAGTTAGGATGGCACTCGTAAAAACACATAGGGATATTAGAGAAAAGCATGAAATATAACCCATATATTGTATCTCTTAGTTGTATGTGTAACTAGGTGGAGTCAGAAATTTCCATTTTAGACATTCCCCTCAACCACAGCTATGAAATTTTGGGCCAATAAGTGGCTGTCAGTGCTCTCTCTTAAAGAGTTCTCCAGTTTTAATGGTTTGAATGGTGGCAGCTTCTGCAAATTTTTGGGATTAAATGGCAATTACCTTTTCTGTGGTTTAAATTTGGATTAATATCAACTCCACAGTGACAGAACACAGTCTGTGTTGCATCCTATATGTTACTTGAAGTAAAAAAACAAAAGTTAGCCATTTTTGGACGCATATGTGTCGTTTTCATGTATAGCAGGTTCATTATATTTAAGGAGAGCAGTTGCTAATTATTGTAGGTATTCTTCGGACTGTTAGCTAAAGCCAGAATTCAGATTTAGAGATTCAGATGGAGAAATCCGGGTGGCAAAACAACACATAAAAGGATTTTCAAACTCAAATCCAAACCACATTTGGACCTGCATGGGGAAATTCATTTTCTACTCAGATTCCTTCAGATGTGTCATGGACACTTTGAGGTGGCTTGAATTGGGTTCCAAAGTGTATTTTGCATCACTCACAATACAACACACAGTGACCATTTTCAATCCAGAATGACAGCAGAGCTAAACCTAATCACTTCCCATTTCTGAAAATGTCTATCACATCATACTGACCAACTATGAAGCGCTTCCATAGCTGCACGCATAAAGGCACTTAAATTTGGCTGTATGCTGGGGCACACTTAGCTGTTCAAGTGCAGTAACATGTTATCAGTGACTGTAAAAAAATATCTTGTGCTTTGAGAAAGACAAGTTATAAAGATGGTTTTTCATGGTTTCCTCATTAATGAATATTTACTTGATGTGTAACATTTCCTTGTGTATTGGGCAAAACCAGTTGCACTATCATTTTGTGGCATTACTTCATTGCAAAAGTCAAGTAAACTCTCCTGCTTTCTGTTTCTGTAACATTTGTTTGTCTATCACTTTCACAGAGGTGCAACTATTGCTATTGTCATGGATTTTATAAACTTTGAAGAGCTTTGCCTTGTATTCCATTGTTATTGGCAAAAGGTGGGCTGATGATCAAACTTTCACATGCAGAATGCATTTTTTTATATGCACAGATTTCACTTTACTAAAAAAGATTTATGCTGAAAGAGAGTGTGTTTTTGAAACACATACAAGCCTTGAACAAGTTCATGTTCTTCTGATTTGCTAGCCTGAAAGGCGCTACTTTAGCGTTAGGATATGCAAAAGATGTGGGGCTTTCGTAAAAGGGCTTTAATATTTCCTTCTGAGTCTACAGCAAAGAGACAGTCAAAATCTGTGTGCATGTGCGCTTCTACCAGTAAAATCAACAGAAACTGAGATCTGCTGCTAGCATGCTGATTGGTCATGCCAGTCAAGGAAAGCCATGAGACACAGATACAGGAAGAGACTCAACTTACTGGTAATGGGACCTGTTGAACGATGATTTTTGTTGATGTTGAAGAAACCCTTTTTAAAATGCGAAAGGCTTATATATGTAATTCTTAAAGATATCTGGCTACAATAGCTATATGCTATTAGCTTGTTTTACTCCTGATTGGCGTGTAACCATCTATCTGAAAATAACTGTAGATTCAAAATAGCTATAAAAGAAGCAGACTTTTGTCCAATCAGCTTCTTAGGATTCCTCTTTAGAGCCACCCTCTTGTTCAAATAATGATCTTTTCAGGTTTACAAAAGACCAGCTTCACAACAGCTTGTAAACCAGAGGGTGGTTGGTCCATCCAGCATTTATAGTTTGTATTCTGCTCCTCTGTAAAGACTCCAAATATGAAATTTCTATATATTGGGTAGTCAAACAGATACGGGCCAATTTACATCAAGAATTGTTCTCTTTTGAATAGAGGCATACAATATGTTGCAAATGTAGTCAAATATGTCCTCAGAGATTTGTATCATTCAAGATGGTGTCCAAACATAGCTGCTGAAGAACACATTTTTGCTTATGTTTTTAAAACATTGACATTTGAGGTGATAATAAAGTACTGTTGACAAATAGTAAAAAATTACATTCTGCACATTTTGAGTCAAGTGTATGACAAACGGTTCTCGAGATATAGCTTAACCAAGTAATTCCAATAATGCAAATTCACTTCCCAGATAAATTAAACATTAATTTTAGGTCAGAATGGATGATTTTTGGTTAGATTGTTAAATGTATATGTAAATTAACATATGCAAATCAACTGGATATTGACCTATGGCTGGCATTAAGTGTGGGAAAACATTACACCTTCATATCAGCAAACAGCTTGGTAGGTAACCTTGGCTCTGACAAATGCAAAGCCTTTGCCTTCATCCATGCTTTCAGATGCTCAGACACCACATCCTTGTTTACTGGCAGGGGCAAAAAGACTGTATTTAATGCTTGGGAAGTTTTTCCTGAAGTGACACCTGTGTTCAAGAAACTGAGCTCCACACCTGAAATTATCATAACAGAAGATGAACCTGTTCTTGAATTCTGCACTGTGATAATGTCGTACCTGCTCACTGTTTCAAGTGAAAAACGCTTGTCAAGCACTTTTTGCACAAGGAGGACAGTCACTTGAAAACATTCCACCAACAAAAGCAACATTAACAAAACATATCAAAAGAGCTGCTTATCATGTGTGGAGTCAAGCCCTGAACTCAGCACAAAATCTACCAAGTCCTTTAGAATGAGGATGGACTGAGGCCAGGGAAGGTTTCCCCCCAAGGTGGACCACTCTCCTCGAAACCTCCTAAAGTATGTCAAAAGCTTGTGCACTATAGCTGCAAGAAAGCTTGTAGGGCTTGTGCAAATGTAGCAGGGCGAATTTGAGCTGCACTTCTCTGTGTTATGGTGATGGTGCATGTCACCAGCCAGATGTTTAGCAAGGGTCCTCTCAACCACTTCGCGGCATTGATGCATGGATTGCGTTGAAGTTTAGTCACCAGCTGTGCTTTGTGTTTTACAACTTTGTTGAGGTTTCTCATTGTGCCAACATTGATCTTTGAATGTTATTTGTATTCAATTATACTATAAATGTTCATGTTCAGCCTTTGTATCTCTGTAAGTTTTGATATTTTAAAGATTTTGCAATTTGTGACTGTTTTCAAAATGCTGTATCTCAATAACTGTTTGTCCCACAGACTTGGTCTTAGGCTGAAAATGTATGGAATGTCCATGATTATATCACATTACAATACAATACATTATACCATTATATTATTGTACCCTAGAAGGTCAGAATTTTGAGTTATAAGCAAAAGTGCCATCTTGAATAAAGCAAGTATCTGAGGTGGGTCTTGCTTTTATATAAAAAAGGACACACAGCTGCATTTGGGGCAAATTTCATGCTTCTGGAAGTGAACAATTGTTTCACCTATCTGCTGGACTATGGCATTTTTCTCATGTAACGGTTCACACAATGTAAGTCTACTTAAGTAGTTATTTTTTGTAAACATGTACTTGGTTAAAGAGAAAACATCATATCCCAGAAAACATATTAAGTTTCCAAAACTACCATGACACAATTTTGTCTGTACAGGAAAATGCTGGAAGGAGCCTACTACAGAAACACCACATGACTAAGGTTGCTTCACACTTACTGTAATGTAAGTTGCTACCATAGCAACCTATGCAGGTAGACTGAATGATGTCTAGACACTCAAATCTCATCACTTGCAAATAATAGTAGAGACAGTCTCTCCTTAAGATCTGATTTGAGAAATCCATCTGATTTGCCTGCAGTCTGAACACAGCCTTAGTTCAGCACTAAGACTGTAAATAGTGGAAAACAGAAAAACATCAATTAACCATTTTAATGGTGGGTTATACACCAGATTATTTTTCTTCAGTCTGCTCTGCTTGCCTGACAACTTTTGGAGCCAAGAACAAGCCATAGACACAACCCCCGGAAGAGCAAAAAGTTATAGGATTTGATATTTATTTATGCTTTTAAATTTAAAAACGTAATGTTGTGTTGATTAATGTGCTCTATTGGGGCAAGCAGATTTAACTACCATTTGATAAAGTTAGGCCATCAGTTTCCCTTGTTAGGAGTCTTTATGATAAGCTAACCCTATGACATGGCCAGGTATGTATCTTCTAATCACACTCTGCTAGGATTGAGCAAATATATTTCTTAATATATATATAATCTTATGTTGACCATAACACTTAGTGTCACTATGATCATTTGCATACAGAAAGCACAGGGGGACATCTACACTATGAATAGATCTTCAGGCCATTATGTTGTCTATAAAACATAAATCACATGCAGTATTACCATCTTTCCTTTGGAATGCAGTTTGTTTGGGACCTGCCCATAACCAAAATATTTTTGTCTTTGCTTATAGAAATACATTGATATGTTAACTTCCATTTTACATGAACATCGCATTCTGGTTTTCTTCTGATCCCACTGAAAGGAGGGAAACCATTCAAGATAACACAAGATCATTTTGATGAGACTGAATGGAGCTGAAAAAGTGGCCTGTGGTCAGTCCATACTGGGTAATTAAAGCAGTTAGGGTAGAAGAGACTTAAAAGCCCAAGTCCCCCTTGACACTGATGGCTGTCCTATAAGGGACCCTCAGTAGGGCCCTCAGGTCTTTTGATAGGGCACTCGCCAGCGTCCTTTGGGACTGTTTCACCCCCCACAATAAACAGGCAGCCCTTTGTCACTAAGAGAAGGGGGGTATGGAGGGTTTCTCCTCGTTATTATTTTCTAAAGTAATTATACCTTATTATCTGTGTTTACTTTTGCGGGGGTGTGAGCGTGCAGGTGTGGGCTATTCGGCGGTGGATTGGCAGTCTTACTGTTCAACGCACTCCCGAGTGGATTTAAAAAGAAAAAGAAAAAAAAAACGCTCACCCCACCATCTTTACATGGTTTTTAGCAGTAGCATTGTAGCCTCACTGCTAATTTCAGCCCAACAAAAGAAATGTGCAATTAGGACTATTATAGTAGCAGCTGTATGCTTCCTAGCTGTGCAGCGACAGCTTCGTCCTCATTCCAGCTCATTGGGGAAGGGATTGGAGAGGGGGAGAAGCAGTGAGAGCAGGGCCTGTAGCAGTGGGAGAGGGAGAAAGCTGGAAGGGTCACAGTAGCTTCTGCAGAAAAGAGAGGAAAACACAGCCTGGGAGGCTGGTGTGTTTCTTCAGTGTAGACACAGCAGGGACTCTCGCCCACAGGCTTGTGGGCCTTGAGAACAATGGATCTGCCATCTCCCAACATGAAGTGTTATGAAATAGTCCTCGCCACAGTTCCATTGGCTGCTCTCTTGCATGTGGTCTCAGAACTGTGTGGGTTGGGGGAAAACGATTTGCAAATAAGAGAATGCTTTTTGAAGAATCTGAGCATTCATAAAGACAAGAATCAGGCTGCAGCAATTGGAAGCTCAAAATGCATTTAATCTGTTGAATGAATCAGTTTTCACAGCTTGAATTTTTGCGCAAACATTGAATGGGGACATATAGTTGTTTTTAAAAGCAGCCCTTCAATGCTGTTAGAATATTCCTCCAGTAGATTAAAATTCAGTTCAGCCAATAACACCAACAATGAGCCATCCATGTCAAGGTGAATCATGTGGGTCACAAAGGAACAACAACAAAAATGTGAGCACAAATTAAAGTCATGATCAAATGGGACTGAAGCATGACTAGTACAGGGACACTTGACAAGCTTGGCGATCTTTGTGAGGTGGAATATTGAAGGCCCGTTGAGGCCCTTGCTGCGTCAAACACAAGGGAGCAATCTTACGCTCTCAGCACAAACAAAATGGTCACAAGTCCTCCTCTGTTGCTCTCACTTACCAATTCTCTCACTTGACTGACTTCCCAGCCCTCAGAATTATCATCTGGCCCAGGGCCCTAGTTTCACTGGCATAAACAGATCTGAGTTTTGTGTGCCTCTGAATCCAAGCACTGAGTTCACTCAGATACGAGGCTTTGCTTTATTTCCTGCAGAATGTGTCAACAAAATATTTATTTTCTTCAATGATATGTGTATCAGTAGCAGCTGGAATACACAATATGGACTGCGCACTCAAGAGAGCTGTTGGGCTGTTATAGATGATTGATTGCGATAATGACTACCGGCAAACAGGGATTTAAATTTTTTTTCCTAAAGAAAACAAGAGACTGTCAGATGTTATCAGACCACTTTCTGTTTTCCATCCTTAGAACATGAGCTGAACTAACAAATTTCCATTTCCACCGTTCCGAACTTTCAATGGTACAATTGTGCAGAAACTATAATCTGAAGCAATATAACAAATAGTAAAGATAAAGTAAAGCTACATACTGGTCAAGAGGCAAAAATGGTTGTAAAACCAGTTAAAAAAAACTAAATTTAGAAGTATTTGATAATTAATAATGGTCTATTTATGTAAAAAGGGGTCCAGTTATCAGGTTTGTTATGTTGAACTGGTGTAATTTCTCCGTACATACAGATGTAGTGTTGTTTAATCAATATGAAGTTACACTTTTGAATTGATGAGTGATGATTGGCCAAAAATTGCTGGTATTATTGCACTAGTAGTTATTCAGTTTTTCAAACTATTGCTGTTATTCTTACAAAAATCCATCTTTTTTTAATATGTCATTTCAGACTGATTTTCTGAAAATAAGAAACATGTATGCCAATGCTGGAAGAGGCTCTCAGACATCTCTCTGTCAATAGCTTTTTAGGGTATTTTGTCACTTAAGCACATAGGAACTATTCACTTAAAAAATAAAAACATTAAATAATATATGTAGTATGTTAAACTATTCTTTGGGAACGGTGCTTCCATAAGTAAGTATTTATTTTTTTAGATGAAACAACTTTGGATCAGTTTCAGTTTAATATTTTCCCATTTCAATTGTATTCAGATCTTGGTTTTAGCTTGGTTATTCCATAACCCTCAATGTCTTCTTTCTGGGGATTCCTTTGTGGATTTCTTCTTCTGTGCATCATTATCCTATAAAAAAAAAGTCCACTGTGGGCTCACCTTTCATTTTTAGACAGATGGCTTCACATTGCTCAAGAGCTCTTATCACACCAGTCCCGGAGGTCTTGAATTAATCTGAAAATATAACACTTACCTCCATGCTTCATTTATTAGTGATATTCTCTCTCGCGAAAAATGAGCAAAAACACATCTATTTGTACCAGCACAACTCCCTTTGAATCATCTGTCCAGACCATACAATATCAAAAAGCTTGCTCTTTATCTGCATGTTTACTTGCAAACTGTGGTTTTGCTCAAATGTCCTTTTTGTACACCGAAAGCTTTCATCTGTCTTTTCCCTCTTAAGATAAACTTGTTTTAATCCCTTCTGATTGTAAATGCAGACATTTTAACATCAGCAGCTGCATGTGTTGCCTGCAGATGAAATATTGGGGTTCTTGGAGTCATCTTTTGTAACATACAACTGTTTATTGTTAAGGCAAGTAACATCCAGCCTTAGATTAAATGAAGGTCTTAAAAGTCTGCAATGCACATATATGATTTTTTTTTGAAGGCCATAAAGAGCTCTTTAAATGTTTCCATGATGACACAACATAGCACAATACCTAAATCCCCAGTTACTCTAGCAAAATGGATTTGAGGATGTTTTTTTTTTTTTAAATATACCAAGAATGTATGTATGAACATTTTTGTGGAGCTAATATGCTTTTGTTGTGCAACTCTCAACATTTTGACTTTATCATGTACTTCAAAAGTAAAACCATTATCTCCAAGAACTACATTAACCTAGCAAAGCACAGAAGTTCTATGTAAAAATAAAGTACTTGTGTAAATGTTTCCAGGTTACTCTGCACCCCTACAGGTGGGAGAAGGATTTTGTTTTCAGGATGAAAATGGCTCTTGTGGTCTTGGTCTTACTGGCATCCATTTCACCTCATTAGGACCCTGGGACCAAGAGTCGGCAAAATACTGAGAGAAATCATTTTGCCGGGGGAGTGTGGCGGGGATAAATTGGCCTCTGGTTCAGCACAAGAGTCCCCGCTGTGCTGAGCGGAAGAGAAGGGCTTTGCTGGCAGTAGGGGCAGGCCCAGGCATGGTAGGCCCCATGCTGAGACCCCCTCCCTGCCTCTGACAAACACGGCAGTGGATAATCTCTCCTTCAGGGACTCAGCCCAGCACTGTGGGGCTGAGCGAGAAGGGGGGCTGTTATGAACCACAGCGCAGAGGAACTGCCTCTGTATGTGTGTGGCAAGCACCACAAGCACACTTCTTGCTTGCACTGTGTGTACTTCCATAGTGAGAAGCTTATGTACATCCCCATTTTCTCTTGTCTACCTTTTTGATCGTTTTTTTCTTCATCACATAGACATCCCTTTGATAGTTTCAGTAAACAGCCTTTTATAAAAGTACTATTGCTACGAAATTATAAATATGTTTAAGACTTTAACCCTGGTAATGTATAAAATTCATGCAATCCAAAATAACAACACAATGTGGTAGAGGGCATTAACAAGTCAGCCATTGCAGTGTCGACAGCTCCTAGAAAGGGTGCAATCTGTACATATTCCTGCCATAAACAGTCATCATCCATATCTGCAGAAATAAATTAATGCATGTACTAAAAACCAAAAGCAGTCCAAAGATTAGACAAACACCATCTACGTACCTGTGATGAATGAATTATAGGCTAGGCCAGTGGTTCTCAAACAAGGGTCCTCCAAAGACCATAAGGGGCTTTGAACATTCAGAGCCATTGTCCCTATTTTAAGAAAAAAAAGTAAGGCTATATGTTGTTAATTTAACTTTGGCTTCATCAAAGGACAGGACTCACCCAGAATACATTATTTACAGTGAGAATCTCACTTTTGAAAGCATAAAACCAAGCATGGTTTCAGCACAGGGTGGGGCAGGAGGTCCATAGCTTTTTAGTATTTGAATGAAGGGATTCTCAGGGGAAAATAGGTTGGAAACCACTGGGCTAGGCAATCACAGATTCATAAGAACAGAAACATTTACATGAACTAAAAAGAAATTCAATTGACTTCTTAAGGTTTCATGGTGTCTGTGGATCTAAAATTGCTTTAAAAAAACAAACAAAAAAAACTGTGTGGCTTATAGGAGCATAAACTAAACAGAAATATAATGTGTACAACATAAATGATTTATTCGGCAAATCCTCATCAAATCAAGTTCGGTATAACCATCAGGTTAAAAAGAAAAACTCAAAAAGGAACTTTTTCCATCAAAACACTTTACTTCCATCAAAATTTCTTACAAATAAAGAAACAAATTAACATCCCTAAATATCTTCTTGTGGCAAGTGTTAAAGCAGTAATATTCAAATATCAATGTACATATCCGATGTCATCAGATACTGAGAGGCCTTGCAAGCCCCTATGATGTCTCCATCTTGTAACCATGTTTTTCGAGCTCTGCTCTGCAGGGAGGAGAAGGAAAATAGAAAGATCAAGTCAGCAGAGATGATTACAGGTGGGCAGTTGAGGCATAAGTACCCTCTGCTATTGATTGTAAGAACCATTAGGAGATGGGAGTGAGAAAATATATAAATATTACATAACGCATGCAACTATGGATTTGATGATTATGCACACGCACGCACGCACACACGCACACACACACACAGATATATAAATATATATATATATATGGAAGCCATGCCCTTAAACAATAATGATATCTTTAAGAATCAACTTAATAGTATGGTTATTGTAACTGCCCTAAATAAAACAATAGCATATTGCTGTCTCAAGTGTGCTCAAATAAAAACAGGTCACTTATTCATCAATAGTTACTGATTATGTGTGCGAGTACAAGCCTTTAAAGCATTACAGATCTTAAGATGATAACCCTGATGTACAAAGCTACCACTCAACTGAAACTGTATCCCTGTTCAGCTTAAAATATTTTGGTCTATTGGCATTATGTCTGCAGAGCCCCAGTGCCATTAATAGCAATGGAGTAGTTATAGTGGAGTACCACAGAGTCTACACTACAGGTGGAAAAAAAGGAGTTTCAGGAACTTAAATACTTAATTGAATGAAAAAATTGTTTTTTCTTGTTTCAGTCAAAATAATGTTTAATTAACCAATCATTCACTCTGCTTTTCACTCACTTCACTCACTTTTGAAATGCCAACTTCATGTGAGATTACCAATAATGATAAATCCACCAACCAATACATTATATATAGAAAAAATTAATTTTATTTTGGTGTAGCAAGTATAAATGCTTTACAGTGAGCCACATAGTTATAATGGTCCTAAAATAATTATTTTGAAAGGAGCAGATGCCTAACAATGCCAGTTACTGGCACCATCAGGAAGTATACATAACATGCCTAAACAGGACAAAATGAAAGGGAATAATCAATATTAACTGTCTATAAAAACTATTGGGC
>JAOXYM010000018.1:11864709-11890491 GCA_028567055.1 Leptatherina wallacei
GTCTGGACTAGCTGACCTGAGTCTTTGGATCTAAGAGCTCTTGCAGGTTTATATTCTCTGAACATATCACAGATGTAATAACTAACTAACAATAACTAACTAACTAACAAACTTACAAGACTGTTTCTAATTACAAAAACGGCCATGGGATGTCTGTGAAGTACTGGCTACCTTTTAAAGTTATCTAATCCAGCCCAGCCAAAGACATGCACAGCATCATATGCACATATTACCAATTATAAACAAGATTGCTATGGTAGTCTGACCTGGTTGTGATCATTTCAGTCAACATGATGTTGACTGAAATGATCACAACCAGGTCAGACTACCATAGGATGGTTGACAATGATTGTCAAGTTAAAACAATTCGAACCATAGTTAAAGTGTAAATATTTGGAATTTATATATGATTTTTATTATTCCAGATTTTTTATTAAAGTTAATGGTCATTAGTATCAAATCATTTTTAACTTGAATAAAATCTTGACCTGTACTGACCAAGATTATCAGCCTGGCATACTGCAGTTTGATACAGTAAGTTATGTATAGGCTGTATTAAACTTTAATATGACCTCTCATAAATTGAACCAGCTGGTTTCTGGATCAACCGTCCTTGTACCTATTTTAGACAAGTATGTGGTTGCTTCTTTATCATAGAACTTGCAAATAGTGTGACCACTGTTTTCTTATTACTGTTTTCAGTCTAGATAGAATTCAGTCAGTGTTTAGACATAGAAAAGGTGGAGAAAGCCTGAAATACTTGAGTAAACAGACAACTTTTCTCTCTTTTTCCTTGTCTTAATTTCCCCCTGCATGTTTCTCTCTCACCCCCACACACGCTCTATCTGCCACACCACCACAAAAAGCCTCTTTCCTCAAAACATATGCACTCAAGTCATTCAAATTCCAGCAAAGATTTTTCATTTGGGAACAAATGCACATTGTAACCCGTGCGGCTTGCCTGAATAATGAAGCGGCAGCCGCAGCTTAGGATGTATTTTAGATAAATGAGAGCGCTCATTCACCACAAAACCACTTGCGCCACAATGAAAATTGCTCTGCAGCTGTCATATGTTGACAGACGGAACAAACCTCAACTTAGGCTCTGCGTACTTATTCTATTTTCAAATTATTTTGTAATCACCCTAAGCCTTTACACATGACAATGCCACAACATTCAGAGGAAGAAGAACAAGACATGAGAAGGAGTTGGAAGCTAACGCCTCAGTTTGAACAGTCACATCCCAGTAAATGTTGGAAGCAGGCTCAGAATATTGGGATGAAATGCCTAAAATGCTCACAAGTTAGAACATATGTAATCGTGTTTATGAAGACCAAAAATGCTAACATCTGAGTTTCCTTCACTTTTGAAAGTCAATATTTTCCTTATAGACATGTCTAAATATGCATGAAAATGCATATAGCAAATGCCTTAATCTCAAAGTAAAGCTTTTATGTGTCTTGTTTTGTCTTACTAACTTCTTAATCCAATTTTACTGTCACTAATAACAAAAAAGCTGCTCTTTATATTTCAGAAGTCTGAACCAGCTGATGTCCTGCATTTAGCAAGAAAAATAATTTCAAATAATCTTTTTTTTTTTTTAAATACCTCCAATATATCCAGAGGAACTGTTACACAATAGCTTTTCAGTTATTTCCTGTCCTCTGTGGCTGAGTAATATTTCAGACAACAGGGCAGGTTTGTGTCACTGTGTCCTTTTTTAAAGACCAGGAGATTGAAATGATGGGATCAAGTTTACTATAAGCTACAAAACAAGGTGGTTCCATTCCCATCCTCAGTTATGGAGCGTTTGATTTATGAATGATGTACTGTCTTGCTTTGAGCTGCCCTCCCTGAGGTACTGCTGATCTTGGTTCCCGTGTCACTCAGTCTCAGGTGCAGTTGAAGTCCTGGGAAGTGGCCGCAACGTCCGCCCAGCATACCTGAGACTGCAGTTACACTTCACCTGGCGCCTGGAGTCTCTCTGCTCAGAATAAAAAAAAGGAAAAAGAAAAGGTGAAGGTGGAGGGGGCCGGGTAAATTCATAGAGGGGAGATACAACATGGCCACCGCAGACTCGACTCCACCACAACTTGTGTCTCTGCAGCAGCATCACATTTCTTTCCTTTCACAAAGCCCTCTGGGAAAGGACAGGTCGGCAGCCGCAGTAAGTGCACCAGGAGAGACAGAGGAAGACTCCGGCTGAAGCCTGCCCTTCCAGTCTACCAGTCTGCTCCAACCCCTTGGCTTGCAAGAAAAGAGAGACATGAGTGTGTGTCACCAAATAATCCAGATCGCCTCCTGAAGATAACAGAGGATCCCTCTTTTTCCACAAGTCAGAGAAAGTGACAATGCTTTGGAAGACAGCTGTCTATCTGCAGTGGCATGTACTTTCTTTTCCTGTGAATACTTTGTTTAGACAACCCTTCTTTGTAATTGCCATTTGAAATGGATGCACTCTGTGGTGCCACACAAAAATGTACATGAGTTTCAGTTTATTTCAAAGCTGTAGAGAATTAAGGAATGAAAGGTAATGGGACATATTAGCTTAAAAATGCCATAAGACATACAAGTAAGTGATCATTATGGATTAAGGAAGCTTAACCCGCCAATTAATGAGGCAAATCCAAGAAAAAACATGTAAGCTTTGCTCCTATAGGAAATCTGCAGAGAAAGCAGCATGCTTCCAGGATATGTCTGTCAAGGTCCTGTATTAAATTTAATCCCAGCCAGTCAGTAAGTCTACTCTATTGTGTGTTGTGTGGAAACCCTGTCTCTCTTTCCATATACTTTCGCCAGAAGGCAACAGTGGATATTCACTATTTCATAAAGAAACTTGATAAGAAAATCAATTAACTCCCATAGGAGTCAAATGAAGATAAAAAGAAAAGAAAGAAAGAGCTTATTTATGCTTGTTTTGCTTTACAAATCCATTTTTCTGGGGGTCCCATTCACTGAGATGTCTGTCATGACGAATTTAAGTTTCATATTTTCTCCCCTGTCTGTCTTGAAAAGCTCTGTCATCTTGGGCTTGAGGTACAGTTTGCCAAGAGGCTAATGGCCCTTTATGACAGTACAATCTGATGCCTGTCCCGGCTAGCCTCCAGGTAATCCTGTCCACCTCGGCGGCTAAGCCCTGCTCAGGCTTAAGTTGCATATTTTGTTTTTATCAGGACACTGCTGATAAATGCTATCAGCGGGGTAGAAATGAAATATGGGGGGTCCAGCTTCATTGTGCCTGAGCCCCTAGTTGGAACTGAGGAACAATGACACCTCTATTGGTGGTTCTGCAGGAAAAATCAAAATATTACTCACCTTGATGTGCATTATTTGCATATGCTGTGAAATATTTTCACCAACACTGATGTGAGCTTTAAAACCATTTTTAGAATGTCATTCATTTGAATAAATGCGCGATAATCCCACCACTCAAAAATATTTCCAATTACAATTCCAGCAGCTTTACTTTTGGACCCCCAAAATATCATTTAGTAAAATCATAACATTACATGCTAATTTATTTCCAGTAATGTGCACTAATAGTGTGCTACCTCTGTGTCCATGGTCCAATGCCGCAGACCTATACTGTATGTGAAAAGCACTCACATGCTCTTACCATAGGTGATAACCCCCTCTGTGAAAAGCACTCTTATTGGAAGTACCCATTATCTGCTAAGTCTATCCTCATGCTGACACAAAGTCATTAGCTTAAGCTGTCCTCTGTGTAAAATCATAGTTAATTTCTTTGGCTTAGGAGCAATATGAGTGGAAATATTTTTCATTGACTGCAACAAATGAAAAACAGATAATTAAGTAAGGAAATTTTATTTAACATTAATATATGTTTAGCCATGTCTTTCTTGATCTACATTTAAAAGAAATAAATGTGGTAAAGTTCTTATCATTCAATCCACGTTAGGGATAAATGTTTCCTTTTCTTCATGCTTATTGAGCTTCTGTTGATTCAAGCTTGAAATCAATTGTACTCTTTCAAGATCAGCATCACAATGGGGCTGTGTGAAAGCTGACACATATCCATTTAGAAATGCAACCTAGCTGGATTTCTAACCTTTTTAATGCTTTAGAAATATAATCTATTCTAAGCAAAAATACCAAATGAATACATCTATTTTTCTCTTACACCTGGCGAACTTTATTTCTGCTGGACATCTTTAAGAAGCTCGGCCCATACCGTTTGTAACATCCATATCTACTATCATTTGTGTCTCTCTTTTTTCCTCTTTCTCTCCCTTTCCCCAGTCATTTTCTATTTCTCTATCTATCACATGCAGAACCAGACACACCTCCCTCCCCCTCTAGTTATAGTCATGGTATGTCAAAGTGTGCGTGTCCCACACAGCGGGGGGTTCAGTGAATCACTGACAAGACCTGCTTTGCTCTTCTCTGACACCTGTCAGCGCTTCATCTGTCATCAGTGAACAGAGATGGAAATGAGCAGGAGTGACACAACATGCCAGAGGTGATGGTGACGCCTCACCTCTCTCCATCAGCTTCTAAATATGTTACACGGCTTGCAGCCTGTGCGCAGGCTGGGTAGCAATAATTATCTGCTCTGAGCCTTCACATGAACCTCCTTTGCAGTGCAGTGATGTCATGTTGCTTAGTCTTTGGAGTTGCAATGCTGAGAATCATGACATGTATATCTGTTGGCACATATATATGTTTTCTTTTTTTTTATTTTAAGAGAGCTCTGAAATGATGCATATACTGTACATGCATGCATCTACTGTATACACTAGCCTACAGATGCCTGAAGCAAAACTGGGTGACTTTTAAGAGTTGAAATAGTACATTAGTTCTGTTGAATATAAAATGCTGTTTTCAGAAGCACTAATATGCAGCATTGTTTTTTGTTTTTTTTTATCTTATCAGTTTGTTTATTAATGACAATCCACAGTAATACACGTTGTTGTAAATGTGACAGAATTAGCCAGAAAGTCCATTTGTCTTCTTTCGTCCCTGAACAGATGTTACAAAGTTAACCTAAAAGCAAAACAATGAAACAGAGCAAATCAATATATGTAATCAGAACATACAGTCAATTATAATGTCACTCTTAAGTTTGCTGTTGTCTTTAACACTATTGTATGTCAGCTCACTGACTCTTCTGGTTCACTTTCTGATAGCTTTAGATTTGAGGCTGCACTGGCTGTTACATATTTTAACTCTAAGGTGTCTTGAATTCACATTTATAGGTGATGCAAAGAGCACACAGATCCAGCTGCAGTCCAAGTGCAACCCAATTCTTTTAACTGTTGATTTGCTGTAATCTCTGACTGGCAAACTCTGCAATTTAGTTGTACTAAATTCCATGTACCTAATCCCCAACATGTGGCTGTCCCTAGTCCCGGAAAAGTCTTTGATTGGTCTGATTGATAAATGAAGCCCTCCTTATGCTGTCGGGCGTCCATTCGAATGGGGCCTCTGCTGGTCTGGACTATGTCCAGGAAATCTTGGACAGCCACTTATTAAGTAGTTAGACCCTCAAGACGAGGCTGCAGTGAGGGACTGCTGGTGGTCACCTGGGCTTGGATTAAGCTTTGGTATCCTTCAGCCATCAGTCAACTCTGTACGACTGACTGTGGTTTCAGCTTTGCAACTGGGACACAGTCCTCTCTTTTGTACCGAGAGGTTTGTGTCTTTGTGAAGCAATAACAGAAACATATTAGCAACATGGAATCCCGCTTTTCTAAATTATTTCCTAACTGAACTCATTCAAAAGATAAAAAAGCTTAATATCAATAAACTAATTGTACATGTAAATGAAGTCTTTAAAGCCAAGTAGCTTTGTAGAAAATAGTCAAATAGTCCTTTACCAGCTGCTCTATAGTAGTCCTTGTTATGTTTACCTCATTGGCAGAAATTAAGATTCTCTTCAATGGCTGAGATACTTATATGATGCAAGTTAATGGAAAAGCACAGTGAAAGGTCTGGAAAAGTAAGCTTTGAGCCCCCAATCTCATTTGGTTATATCATGACTACTTTTTGTTTGTTTTCCTTTTTCTTTTTTCCCCCTAGATTTCAAGAGTCCTGTCATGATCACACCAATTTCAGAGGAAAAGTTAAAGTAAAAAAACATTTTAAACTTAGCAGAAGAGGATGTACCTGAGCCGTCACACAGATTGGCTTAATTCAAGTCTTTAAGTCATTTACAATTCATTTTGGAAAAAGGAGAACCTGTGAGGGACACATATAATTTGCTGAATCATTTAAGTCAGATTGTGTACAGAGGCAATTATGGTACAAAATAATTCTTTCCTTTACAATAAAACACCACATTTCCCACAGTCTTGACCAGTCTGCACTTTCAAATTACAGTAGTTTTTCACTTACGAGTGGTAAGACTATAAAGTCCAGACAGGCATTTAACCAAAAGATGTTTTCTCCAGAATATGGCCATGGGCAAGACTAAAGCAGCTCAACCAATGATGTGGACCATCGCAGAGCCACCTGGGTACAGCTCAGATGAAACACTAGGAGTTGAAAGGGAAGGAGGTCATTTGTCATTAAGACTTTTCAAAGAAAAGCCAATGCCAAGGGTCCAATTTATGCTTGTTATAACTTCACCCAATCACTCCCCCATGTTTCTAAACACATTCTTCTTCCAGGTTTCCAAAGAACACCACACAAGATGCCACCGAAAGTTTGTTATTAAGAGAAAAAATATAATACCATAAATGTTTTTATTCAGACAGATATCAGTACACAGAAACAGCTAAAACTGCTCTCTGTTTTAAGTGATTGACTCTATCTCAACATCTTCTCAGTAGTTTTTGCCTTAATGTCTGTCATGCAACATATTTGGCTGCTGCCTCAGCCTGTGTGTCATCTATTCTGGCTTTTGGCTGAGCTGTTTCTGGGCTCATTAATACTGAGCGAAGGTGAGGAAAGCCTTTTTCAGTATGACTGCCAGGTACAGTTTCTCTTGGCCTGCACAGCATTTGTAAAACATGCTCTCATAAAACTGAAATCAAACGCTTCAATTCTTGAATGGGATGTTGGAAAATTATTTACAGGCAAATAAAGTTGCGTGCGACTGTGTAAAACACCACCCAGTTTCGATGCATGGTTCTGTTTAGCAGAAATCAGTCTCACGCTGAAATTTGGAAGTGTCGACTGTGATTTGCAGCAGACTTGTGGTAATCCCTTGCACAGACTTGAAAGTTGATCGTCTAAATTGAACTCAACTTTTGCTTTGCAAAGGCTGCCATATGATTTTTTTGGTGCAGTTGCTTCTTCAAGTGTTAAAGTGTGTGGTGGTGGGAGATGCTTTACCGTCTTTATTTACAGAATTCAGAGGAGGCTCTCTGCTGCATACTTCCCTGCCCACACACACACAGATGTGCATCATCACTGGTTGATTGTGGGTGACCTTGGCTGATTGAACTGGTAAAGGGCAGCCAGTCGTGCAGCTGGGCCCGACTGTCTGGCGGTACACAGCAGTGGGGGCGCTGAGGGAAGAAATGGTAGCGTGACTGTGAGGGACTGCCGAGCCGCCACATCGTGACCCCCGGCAGACACACTCCCAAATCTGTGCACTGTGCTGCACTTGTTCCCCTGGCAGGAATGGCAGAGACAAAAGAGCGAGGAACTTCCCCAGACCTTCATTTGGGGTGTTTGGACAACTCTAAGGCCCCCTCAGTGCCCTCAGGGGTCTCTCAGCTGGCCTGGAGAGGGAAAGCAGAGTAAAAATAAGGCAAGACAGTAAGAGCTTTGCAATTAAGAGGGGGAGTGTGTGTATGTGTGTGTGAGGAGGATATTCATGACATCATTGTAAGAGGAAAGTTCTGAAAGCCATTTACCACATGCATAGCTGCAGTAATTCAGATTTCTTGTTATGAATTAACCAAAAAATTAAGAGCTTAACCTAAAAAAGATGTGTTGTCTCCCTCTTTTGCATATTGGTAGAGTGCATGAAATTAGAACATAAATCTTACCTTTCTTACATTATTTTGCGAAAACCATTCCTTTTTATGGACCGTGTCTCTGTCTTTTATGGACATATAAAGACTGTTCTACTCTATTATTATCGCTCAAGACACAGGAAGCATCCATAACATTGAATATTTGTGGAGTTTGAGCAAGCGTATCCAGTGTTTTATAGAGCTATGACTCATAGTTTCTTCAGTGCATGTTTATTTGTTTGTTTATTCATTGGCCGTATATTTTGGTGGATAATGACCCACCTTAGTGAGACACATAAAGCAAAGGGGGAAAGAGTTGTAATAGGGAAAGCACTGCTTATTTTTCCAGCAAAAGGTAATGGCCAAAATAGTGAATAAAACACACTGCTACTCCCTTCTCAGCTTCAACACAAACACCAGTCAGAAGGAACCAAAGTTAGCTTTGTTTCACTGCTGTCTATTATCGTACAATTATTCTCATTTGGAGAGACAAAAAGAAAACAAGTTTTAAAATTTTGGCAAAGAGACTGTTGTGTCTCGAGACAAGGAAGTAAAGGGCGAGTCAAAAAGTCATCAAAAGACGTTTTTAGCATGTGGAGAGACAGAGTGGAGAAAGGTTTGGGTGTAGTTACATGAACGCAAGTTGGCCTCATTGGATGACAAATTGTCCGGCTCTGGGACAGGACGGTTCAGCCAGCTGGTTGGCCCCATCTGCGGTTTGATTGATGGTGTTGATGTTCTAAATCGGCCGCCAACACGCTGAGTACAGGACTCGTAATAGCGTAGCTTTAGATTGGCCCTAGAGATAGCAGGAAGTGGTTCGGGGTATATGAGGAGGTGGGGGCGACTCCAAGGGAAAAAGGACACGTTCCCATGCATGCATGTGGGATATGAGAGTTTCGAACTGCGACTGCTGAGTCCAGTCAACTGAGGTGAAGTTTAGACACGGGGACCATGTTCAGTGTTGGGGAGAGTTAGTGTAAAAACATTTTTAACTCACTCTTCAACTGTCCTGTTACTGGTTGTACAAGTGGTGTATTGTGCATCATATCACCCAGGCATCTCCCTTAGACCGCTTTTTAGTCATGTCTCAAGAAAATACATGCATGGTCATCATCACTTAAACAAAAATGCTTGGGGTCAAGGTGCAGTCATTACTGTCAAGAAGAGGTCAGAGCCAGTGCTCTCATGTCCACACTCATGTGACCAACGCACCAGCAAGTTAAAGGAAGGTGGGGAGGGTGTAGTGGTGGAAAAAACACAACTTCCCTTTAATTGTAACAGGAGCCCCTTTATCATAGTTTCACTGAATAACACACGCTACCTTTGATCAAGAGCAAGGCAGTCTGGGGTTGTGAAAGAGGTTTTCAGATCTTGACACGAAAGGGTGAAACACAGGCCAGCTCAGGGTTGCACTGGATGCTTTCCACCATCACTGAAGAAGAAATGGGGATTTTACTTAGAGTTCAAATTGTGTTCAAGTCATTTTAAACTAAGTTTGTAGTTCATTTGTCAAAATGTTAATGGGACCCGTTCTCCTGCTTTAAAAAAATAGTAGGAGAGACCTTGTCTTTTGATCACATAATCACCATCAACATATTTGCTGTGCAGCTGTCCATTAAATTTTCAACATCAGCTGCTTTTGTCATGCAAAAGCATCTCTAAAGTATCTCTAACTCAACTCCAAAATCTACAGACAGCAATGATCATGCAGGTATTTGGGCAATTTCCATCAAATCCTCTCATATAGTTAGAGTGCATATTTTGTGAACACTTTAAACTCTGTGAAGAGATGATAAAGAGTTTAGAATGATGTAGCTTTGAGCTGACCTGTTCAGTGAAAAACTCTTCTATTCCATTATGTGGACATTTACAGCCCAAAATGATAAGCACATAAACGCATATCTGTAGCATCACAGCGCATTGTACACAACATCGTTGTGAAGAGGTTAGCCCCTTGCTCTGATGAAATAAAATCCAACTGAGTCTGAGTAGTAATAAAATTACAGGAAGTTTAAAACCACTGCAGCCTGAATTCTGTCTGATTGCTTGGCACTAAAGGGCATCAAGGTTGATGGCATCACAATGCTTTTATGCAGTAAACAAATATGTTGATCTATCAAATGTTGACCTGTTGGGTTTATTTTTTTTTCTCTTGTTTTTCATTTTTCTGTTTTTAAATGAGTGTTTGAATTAAAAAAGGGACTATTATCTGTAAAGAAAGTCTTATAGAAACAAGGACTTTGATTTTCATGGTATAGGTTCGGCATACACAGTCACATTTAAAACTTAGACTATCCAAAAGATTTGAGGACAGTTATAAAACTCAGTTGCAATCCTGGTCTAAAATGGTTTGTTTCTCTGGCAGAATGATTGTACACCCTGCACCTTTAGGAGAATGAAATTTGCATGAGTTTGTTGTGCAACTTCAAATTTGTTGTGTGTTTTCTGCAATCAACACCAATGCCAGAGTGAATAATCGGGAGCTTAAAGAAGATTCCTGGTGGGTACTTGTAAGTTGAGTCACTGTTCTGATTAGACAAAAAGCAAAGTTTGTGTCCATGTAGTGCTTTACTTATCTTGAGCAATAACATCTTTTTCCAATTAGTCTCCATGCATAAAGAGTGGATGTAGCCTATATAAAATAACAGCATCCAGCCTCTTCTTTTACTTCTTTGTGTCATCGCTTCGCCTAGGTTACACTGCCAATTCCTTAGGTTTTTTTCACAGTTCTGTGTTACCAGTTATACAGATTAGACTGAAAAATTATATCCAATCTGGGTCCTGACTGAACAGTTTTATTGCTGGATGTAGAAATAAAAAGAACCAATCATACGTTTAAGTGCCTTACCTGCAGTTATAGTTTACTGAAGGGCAACTTTACAAATACATACCGTAAATCTGAAATGTGATAAAACTTAAACTTGTTTTTTTGTTATTATTTTTGAACATTTACTCAAATACAAATAATAGAAAACAAAACTACAACATGTTAATTGAAATTTATGAACAACAATAATGTTTTCTTCTCAGCACAATCAGGATGGTCAGTCGTCGTTTGTAAACCCATGACACAAAACAATACCTCCCAACATGTTCACATAAACCATAAATAAATCAATACATTTGTGCAAATTTTAACTTACAACACTACACCAAATAATGTAGCATCATATAACCTCAGGTCTCAATTACGACAAAATGATGGGAACCTCCTCTTCATGCAATCATCCAATTTGCAAATGAGGATTGAATTTATTGTAAAAATGTGTTAAATACTTGGAATGCAGTTTTTTCCATTTGCTTCCTGGCATTAACACCCAAATGTGTTTAATACTAATATTGTCAAGTTATTTTTAGTACTTTCACTATCATGCTCAGTTGTGTAATATTCTCCTAACTTTGTATTAGGAAATATATTTTTAAAAATAGTTGATGTAGATTTTTAAATTAATTTAGAGGAAAAAAGATAAGACAATGAAAAAACAACAATGGAGGCTGGGAGTGAGGGTAAAAACAAAAACAAAAACCATGAAACAAGAATGAAGGCTTTAGTATAGGGTTTAGGACACCGGATTATAAATTAAGGTTTGGAAAGCTGGTTTAAGTAAAGAAATAGGTTGTCATGGTGAAAAATGTCTGGGTTTGGAGAAGAAAGGGTTTTGTGATTTTTAGCAGGGATCAGAAGCCAGACTGAGGTGAAGTCTTTGCAGGTTTATCAAATATCTGGATGAATCTCTTCTTCATTTCTTTTTTGTTTGTTCGTTTCCTCCACATTCTTCTTCTGCTGTTCCAAATTCCTAATTCTTCCTATCAAGCCTTCTGCAGATTGTTGTCTCTCCGGTGGATGGTACTTTTTTAGAGGGCAGCACTTTTCTTTTTCACTGCTGCCTCTGATTCTCCAGTTCTTCCTGTTCCTCTATTGCATCTGATTTCAGTTTTTCCAAATCAAGATGCTTAATGTTTGCCTGTTTGCGCCGCCAGTTTTGATGTTTAAGATGGTTGCCTTGTTGGAACGCTCAGTTGTGTTCATGTTTCATCTCTTCTGACCTGGAAATTTTCCTCCAGAAGACGTTATATTTGTCCAGTTGTCAGTGGCAAGCTTTAGGGAAGCCTGGGGTGTTCATTTTGGGGCATTGGATTCTCTCTCCGATGGCAGTCTTTCAGTACTTGGTGATGCAAAATTTACTCGACAGTAGACAGCAAAAAATGTACCAGCAAATTATACTTCAAGGGTTCCTAGGTTGCTTCTGGATTGTTCCTCAAACTTTGAATCATCTCTTGGCAAAGTGTAGCACTTTGGGTCTTCTTTCAGACCTACACGTGCATAGCACTAAATCGCATGCATTTGTTTGAAATAATGGTCTTAGAATCTACAGTTATTTAGAAATGTCTCCAAAATACATTCTTTATTTGTGTAAATCTACTATCCTCTTTCTCTGATCCACTCTTGAACTTTTTGGATATTTCTATTTACCCGTGTGTTGGTTAATTTAACAAGTGTTGACAAACAAGACTTTTTTATGTTGGCACAAAGAAGCTACTAGCTATAGATCAGAATTGTAAAAAAGGCAATGCAAAGCAAGTTTATTTATATACCACATTTCATGCAAAACAGACATGAGAATACATACAAGCACTTAAGTTTTGGAGCAATGTATGCTGCCATGCAACTGGTCTATCTTTCAGGAAAGACTCTGCTTATTTCAGTAAGACATTTGTAAAACATATCATTCATGTAGGCATGTCTCTTTATTAAGAATAGAGAATATTTTGTACATTGTGAAATAAAGGATAAGACAAAGAAGGTAGCAGAAATCTTGACAAGAATGTGAAACATTTTCCTTTCAAAACTACAGCAATCGGCTTTCTTTGTTCCAAAATACATTGAGCGTTATCAAAGGGATACTAATGCAGATCAGTGGTAGAATGATCTTGTCCACATCTGAAATACAGTTTTTTGCATTATTTTTCAATTAAATATAGGGTTTGCATGGTTTGAAAATCCTTGTATTCTCTTTTTATTTGCATTTTTCACAGCAATCCAACATTGTACGAACTGAGTGAGTATAGACAGTCTCTAGAAATTGCAGAAAAGGCCTTTTGGGCATCTTTATGTTTTACAACTGAGTCTGCTCATTGGCTCTTGTTAAAGGCCAGAGAACACAGAACAGTTCTGGTTGTCGAGAAAGAGGGAGATAAAGGGCGCAAGGCCAAGGATTCGTCTGTGTGAACTGTTGTTGGGCCGACGTCGTTCTGGCCTTGGGCTGCTTATAGCTGCGTCTATGAACTGCTCCCATTGTTCTTGCTTTACATGAACAGACACATGCCAGCACTCACATTCGCATTCAGATTTATCAGCCAGTCACGTGTGCTTGCACATTCTATGCAGCAAGATACCTCTTAACACATAGTTAAGCGACTGAAGATGTAACCATTCACTTTTTGAATATGAAAAGTGCATGTAATACATTTTTGTCCTGCTTTTAAAAGGGGAAGTTGCAAACACAAGCCATAATCCACAATCCATCCATCCATCCATCCATCCATCCATCCATCCATCCATCCATCCATCCATCCATCCATCCATCCATATAACCACTCACACTCAAGCTACTTCCCCCACCTGCTAATTTTGTTCCAACAACAGCAATTTTAAACATTTTTATGGGGAACAAGGTTGCAGTTTGTCTATTTGATCAGATATTCTATTCAGTACAAGTGTGTTGGTGATGTCTGTCTGTCATATTAGGTCAGAGTGTCAGGGATCTTATGTTGACTAACAAACAAATGAATAACCACCCCATATTGCTCAACCCACAAAACACACTCACTCACACTGTCCTCCATTTTCCGGAGGGCTTTGCAACCACCCGGTGTGTGATCCACTCTCAAGACATACAGGATACAGAGGTGTAATTTTCACTCTTCCCTCCAGAATTAGGACACCCCCTACCACACTCACATGCACACAAACATTCACGCACACATACACACACATATCCCTGGATTCTTGGATAATTTTGGTCACTTTTCGCCCTTGGCAGACCAGTGCTGTACAAATGATAGAGACAGAGCAGGCCTTGCAGCTGTGTTTCTGAGCCCTAACCCACCCCCTGAGAGGTACACACTGTATTCACACTCACACACATGCACACATGTGGTTGTTCACACATTCCACCTACTGGTTTTGGAAAAAAAGAAGACTGTGCTTACCTCACCATTATGTTTTGTGACTGTGTGTGTGTGTGAAAGTGTACACTGTGTTTGTGAAAGTGTGTGCTTGATTGTCTCTTTCTCCTTTATCTCATTCTCCCCATGTCTCTTTCTCCCTCTCTTGTCCTCCTCCTCTCAGATCCTTCTTCCTCTCCATGATTTCACAGACCTCCACTTACTCCATTGTGCCAAGAAACAAAAAAAGAAGAGAAAAAAAGGGAAAGAAACACAATCGCCTTGTCCTCTCTCTCATCTTAATAAGCAGCTCCAAGTTTGATAATTACACGTTCAGCACGCCGCATGAGTTTCTATGCAGTGTTCACATCAGGGAGAAAGCCATTGACTCTGCTGTTGAGGGGAGCAACTATTAGGAATGACTGACAAGTGTCCCCCTCCCCCTTTTGGTCCGGGAGGCTGTAAAAGCGTGAACAGCGCAGATCAATTCTGTCTCCTGTGTCAGGTAGTGTGTCCCTGATCGCCACCATGTAACCATAAGAGCCGCAAGTGGACCACATACGTCGCAAGGCCCATAATCCATTCCATAACCTATCGCCATGTGCTGCCTATTAATGGCCTTTCTGTGGAGCAAGCGCCGAGGAGACAGCGAGGCTGAGGGTTTTCTTCTGTGGCGGAAGCCAATCTGTTTAGGATTAAGGGAATAACTGGTGTGGCTGACACCGAGGCATCCAACATGCAAGGCTAAGGGGAAAAGAAGGGAGGAGAGAGAAAAAGGAAGAAGTGCAGTGAATGTGATGACAGGGAGTTGATTTTGTTTTGGCAGAGGTCTCCGATATGGTGATGCTTTGAGTCTGTAAATGTTGATTGTCCATTGTAACGTGTTGAAATCATCTTCAAACCTGTTAAATATAATTATTATTGATATTTGTAATTTCACTTTATTTGAAAAATAAAATAGCAGCAGTTTGGTTTGGCTTCATCTTATCTCAGATCAACAAAAAGAAAAGAAACACTGTTCTCCTTTTTCTCTCCAGACTGTTTGAAGAAGAGACACACCTTATCTGTCTCCTCCACACAGAGAGGCCTTCTTTTGTGAACCAGCGGTCCACTCACCCATTATGATGGCAATCTTGATGATTAAAGACCCATGGAACAAACTGGGCTACCTGTTGCAATGATGTCATGTCTAGTCGAGAGCAACTGCAGTGATTAAGATTTAAGGCCATTGGAGCTGTTTGTGGAAAAATATCAATTAGTTGTTGGCTACAAAAAAACCAACTTATGTTTTGGATGTGGAATTTGGCCTTTTACTGAACATTACGGAGCACATGTAGGTGGAAATGTATAAGAAACAGCTGTTTTTTTTAAAAACGCCTTTGTGTCAAGACTTTAAGAAGCCAATTATCACTCTTGGATTAAAAGGATCAGCACTTCAGTTCTTGGCTCTTGAATACATTGTTAGATGTCTGGGTTTGGTTTTCATATAGCACATTTCCATATTAATCTAACTGAGCAGTACTCCAATCAGTTATGGAAGCTGGGTACATTTGAATTCTTGTAGTCCATGTTTCAGCCATTTTTCCAGTGTCTGTTACTGCTGTCAAATTTATTGATAACGGTAGTTACATAAAGCTAATCTGGTTTTATGACTCCAAACATGATCACAAAGCAGCTCCTGTAAAGCTACTGTTGAAGCTGCACAGCAGAGTGCATTCATTGTTTTTATTTTATGGACCACAGTGTTACTGTTTTGCTTCATGTCATGTCTTCAGCAAAAAAAAAAAAGTTCTAATAAAAGGCAGAGTAAACATAGTTGAACATTTAGCCACTAAAGAGACAAATACTTCTCTTTAGAGTCAAGCTTGACTCAGAGCAGTGCTAAGAGGACAGTAAACATTAGCCTGTTCTGACCAACTTAATGTCAACTACTGGGATCAGCCTGCCAACTGTGTGGTGTTAATAGTTCTTTGTCCTCAACTTCTACTTTCTGCATGTTCCTATTTTCAAAATCCCATTTGCTTCCTGCACACCACCATTTCTGACCAATCAGACGACATTGGGCAATATAATGGTAGGGATCCTAGCAGCAGGAGCTAAATTGAAGCATTTTTAAGTAATACTACATAAAACTTCTGGCCTTAAAACTGTGCTTCTGACTGGTTTTGGTGGCACACCAACATTTATCATGTGCATTCCTGAAACTGTCATTTCCCTGCAGCTTCCCAAGGTTCAGAAATCACCCTGCACAACTTTTTTGCCCAAGCTCAGGGCACCATGTGATAGCAGTATTTTGCTTTACAGCACCATGTCATATGCCAACAACTGACCCTTATCAAACTTGCCATTTTGAACATGCACTATGGCTGTTTCAGCAAAGAAACCCAAAAGGACATTATCATAGAAAGCAATGTCAAGAAAGAGAGTAAACGACTGAACAACTGTAGTGTTAAGCAGTTGTAGCCAGATTATTCTTCATTGTTGATACAGTGCTGTGGACACAGGTCTGACTATGAAAGACCAAAGGCCCATTCATGCTCCTTAGGGCTGAAATATACTTTTCTCCCATAATTCATTTCGAACAAGATGACAGGCAGAGCAATAGCTCTGATGACAGGCAGCAAAGTGCAGAGGAGTACGTTTTTAAGTGTAAGTATTTATTTTACTGTATCGATGTGACAGAATATAAAAAAAGAAACTTTAAGTTTGTAAACAGTGACATTAAAATCATGTGATATTTGATATTTGTGGATTTGTAAGTGGTAAATGAAGTGCCACTGGCTTCTTTTTTAGAAAAAAAAAACAAAGCCAGCCACTGAAGCAGATTTTAATACAAGACTTAGTGGACATTTCCAGCTCCATTTAGTTTTTTTAATGCAGTTATCTGAAGGAATTAGTGGCAAGAATGAGAACGCTTTCATATCTGTAATTGCTGAGCAACAGGGTTTGTTTTGCTGAGCAACATTTTTTTCCTTCCCACTCCTCTTCCCTTTCTGGTTTGTTTCTGCTCAGCACTGCCCCCACAATTTCCGGTGGTATTGTTCCATCTTCCGTTGAGTAGAATAGTTAAAAACATATAAATAAATCAATGAACCTCTTACAGGGGGGTATTCCTTGACTTTGAAGGAAAATGTCATGAGGTAAGGGAAAAATTAATAAATTTCCTGGGACTTTGAAAAAGACTGCCATGATGCAACAAAAAAACCCAGCCACATTATTATGTGGCCCTCTGCTATTTGAAAGATATTCCTTAGAAAATACTTTATATTCTTGGTATAATGCAGTGCTGTTTCACCACGGCTACAATTTATGTAATATATTTTATATTAGTTTAATAAGATATATCCTAACAGAATAGTATTACTTCAAATCCAAATTTTAAAAAAGAAAAGTCACAAACGTTAGATAGTGAGAGGCAGCTCACACCCTCCTATTCTTATATTTCTTTTACATGAATCACAAGTAATACAAGATATGAATATTATCGAGTAGTACTTTGAAAGTTGCAACAGGAACAAATTGTGGGACAAAATGATCTCCTTCTCCCTTTAAAGCATGGGCCAAATTTTCCAATATGTAAGTAAATAACCAAGTATTCCACCAGCTCTTATCATGGTCACTATCAACAGATTGTTAAAGATATCTAGACACATTCATCCTTCTATATGCTCACTCTACACTAAACAATGCTGTCTAATAAGTCACTGCTTGTTTCTCCACCTTTCTGCACAGCCATTTGCCCTCCATGACCGCAGTCTACACAAATCCACCTTTATATCTGCAAACTCCACTGATAAGCCTCAGTGTGTGAGATCTATAACTGACTGTCTTTATTTCATTCATCACCATATGCCTTTTCCCTTTCCCCCTCCCTGTCTCTTTTTTCATCCCCCATCTGTGCACAGGTGGCTATGTCCCAATTTAACTCACATGGAAGCAGGCTCTTCTCATCGCCCAGAGCCTCGGCCTCTGATGCAATCTGGGCGATTCAGCCTGCATCCAGGTCTGCACTCTTAATGCAAATGCACATCCATACTTGAACTGAAAAGGAGACAAACCAGCCCTTGGAACAGTTTTCTCCAAAATGCAGCACAGAGAAACACATAAATGCACAGTAGGCTGTGTAGCACTTTGATACTTAAGGTTGCAAATTAGACACACAACAACACACACACACCCTCTCCTTCTTTGTGGTGTTAGTTTTGGCATGTGTTGGAACATATGTCATTGGGGAGAATGTGTAGTGCCTGCTTAATTAGGGCTACCTCAAAGCAGGCATAAAAACGAAGGCGAAATTTACCAGGCAGCATTTTAGGTGCTTGTCACGAGTGTGTGTCAGAGCAGTAAAACAAAGTTTGAATTACACAGAAAATGTTACTATACTGCTGCCCATGGAGAAATTGACATTTCAAGTTTTCTTTTTGCTCCACTTCATAAGTGCACCCCGATGCTGTGCTCCATACACATTCTAACCGAAGATGTATCCCTCTCAGTGTCATATTTATCTGTTATAATCAAGTGGAAAGCGCAATGACTGTCCTGTTTTGCATGCTAAACAAAGCTTCTCTCACAGCCCAGCCACAACACTATTACTCACCAGAAGTGTTTGTTAATGTGCAATAAATTATGATAGCCATTGCAAGGTGGTTATGTTAAAACAGACTTCTTTAATTTTGCACTGAGACCTATAAATCCCAGTGGCAGTATGAGTTAGTGTTACAGGTACAGCTCTTGTGATGAAAATCAGTTGCACCCAGTAGGTGTTGACAGATGCTGAATGCGTGTTGAAATGATATATTCCCCGGCACATATTTATTCCTTCAGAGGGCTGCAGTGTGTGGTTTGCCCCAATGTGAAGAGGTTTCTGATTTACTGTTTAGGATATGTACATAGCAGGGGTTAAAAGAAATTCATTGCCACAATGGTTGCTCAGATATGGAAAATTTCACTATTTACTAATAAACCAGCACCGTTTTACAGGTAAAATTGCAGTTTAGCAGAACAACATGTGGCAGTCATCACCAATTTTCCTGAAACTTTTTATTATTATTTTTATATCAATGTTGAGTTGAAAACACCTGTTGACCCCTAATTAATGTTTCCAGTGTGCAACCTTCTTATTCAATATATAATGACAACATGGTTTGTTGAATTATTATATTGAAATTTGACCTAAATTAAAAAATTTCAAAAATATGAATATGCTCAAATGTACTATCGCTGGAAGTCTTCAGTCTTAAGGTTACATTACTTAAGCTTCATAATGGAAGGAATAATGTCACATATGAGTTGACTATGTTGTTGTCTGGAAAAATGCTAGTTACTGTTAACCGATGAAGTGATATCAAAACATTATGCTGTATTTAACTCATTCAAACTTGCATAATAATGATAGAGTATAAATAGAAATTGCTATGTACTATGTGTGTAATTGATTTAAAGAAGCACTACGGAACTTTGGCAGATTTTCTCAGTGACATGTCCGCTGACGACAGCTAATTCGACATCAATCTTGGATCCTACTTGTACCATGTGCTTTTTCCTGCCAGTAATAATCACTCTGATGTTGAGTCTTGTTTTATCTCTTGCTGTCTCTTTCTTTTCCTCTCTTCCTCCAATAATTTCCTCTTGCATTTCTTTGCTGAGTCAGGCACTGTATGTGTTCAAAACGACCAGTGTATCCGTTTGATATCCGTTTGATAGCGTGTGCCACGGTGCGTAACTCCAGACTGAGCTGCAACGTCACGCAGTAGCGTCCCAGAAGCAAGAGTTGTAAATTGCGGTTTTCTCAGCCTCATGACGCTGCTGGACAATGATGGCTCCAGAAATGTACACAAGAAATGTCACTGTGCCATCAAACAAGTCAGGAACACCGAGATTTCAGGTCAAAAAGTTCCAGAATTGCAGCTCTAAGGAGATGCAAAAAGACAGAGGTGCTTATCATCACATTTTATGAACAGTGCAACCATATTGGGTTTTGAGTTCAGGACTGGAAATTTTCAGTAATTGATGTCAAACATTATGTCCGCTCCAAAGTGAAATTTTCTTAAAATGCAAGGCGAATCCTGTCTGTGTAAAAACAAACTGGAATCTTTTGGCAACAATGACGTCTGACATGACATCTTGTATTTGCGCACCCAGGCCCTGTTTACACCCACAAACAGTATGTCAAAACAGCGATGGCACACATCTGTATTCTGTTTGTGCTGCTGAATCTTTTAAAGTTATTTTGGTCTCTTAAACCAAAACTTTTTTGAGTAATATTTATGCTGTTAGCAAAGATGCATAGATTACATACGCTAGATCAGTTGTTCCTAAACTTTTTTAGCCATGTCCCCCAACATTACATGCGTTTGTGTTTGTGACCCATCCATATGCCGAAAATCTGCTTTTCTTGCTGAGATAATGTCAAATTGGGATCTTTAAAATAGCAAAATAATGATAGAAAATAACTTTGTATCTGGACACCCAGTGATAAAAATTCTAAATGTGAGGCTGGATAACTATAAGAACCTTCATCAATAAGGAAGATAAAGTGGTTTTTGGTGGATTCAGTTCTCTGCTGTGACCTAGCACCTACATGCCTAAAATCAGTTTCTCTTGCCGAGATAATGCCAAATTGGATTTTTGATATGGCATGAATAATAATTTTTGTTGTTTATGCATTAATTCATCAAAAAAAAAAAAAACATGTTAATTCCCTGATAAAATCTGAAATTTAGGCCTTTATTGTGTTTTTTTTCTGGTGACCCCCTGAAATTATCTTGGGACCGTTTGAAAGGCTGTGCTAGATAACCAATATACCTCTATACAAGCAGTCGTTACTGTATGTTTTCAGGTCTAATGAGGATGTAGTGCACACGTTGGGTGTGGTGTTGCAAAGTTTAACCGCCATTTAAGGCCTTGGCATATAAGTTATTATAAAAAGTTGTTATACACTTCTCTGGATCATATAATGAAGTTGTTTGAGTGTGATTGTACATTGATGCATTAATAAGGTATTAATGCAATCTCACATTAACAAATGTTTTTTTTGTGCCATTAACTAAAAATAATCATATAATTAGATTCTTGATCCACAGGAATTGCTGTCAAGGGGCATACCAGCAAGTTCCAACTGATATGCCCCTTGAATCCAATTGAATTATCAATACATCAATGTACACAAAAGACAAATTTCTGTCATTACAAAATTGCATATTCAGATTTATTTTAAATATTTGGAATAATTATCTTCATGCTTTAAAGACACACCATGTAACTTTTTTACCTTAAAATTCTGTATTCCTGACTTGTTTGATGGCATTTACTATGCACATTTATGGAGCCACTGCTGCCCATTTTAAATGTGCTCATTGGCTGATTAAGCAAAGGAACGAAATAAGACATTATCGGTAGAAGGGAGGAAAAGAAAGAGAGAAAGGGACAAAGCAAGAGATAAGACAAGAGTCAAGATAAAAATGTATTTTACTGGCTGGAGAGAGCTCACATTATAGGTAGGATGCAGGATGGATTCCAAATGAGCCGTCGATAGGGAGTGCATCAAAATCTGCAAAAGTTCCGTAGTGCGTCTTTATGGGAGGATTTGTAATACTGCAAAGCAGATACAAAGATGTTTGATAACTCTAGAATGCACAAAAAAGGTTGAACCAAATTGTTAATATTTTTAAAACGAAACCCTTTAAACTCATCTAAAACACTAAAGTATCTACCTGTTGAAATTCTTTGTCACCTGTTTGCCTTCCTTCAGCGGACACAAAGACTATTGTTTTTGATTGTGTATGAGATATTTTGTTCACTTCACACCTGTCTTTCACATCTATCCCAGCCTTTCAGTCAAACTTTGTGAAAGGAGGATCTTTTTTTTCTGTGAACTGCACTGATTTTCCCTGTGAACTGGCACAGTTATTGTCCAGTTTACACAAAAGACAGACTGTCTAATAATTGTTCCCACAAAGACAGGTTCATCAACAGTCAACTGTTGTGTTCCTGTGATGAATACTTGAAGTATCTGTTCTGGTGTACGATGTGTTGTAATATCATAGTTTTATCTATTTATAGGTGAAAGTGAGGGTCCTGTCACTATGCCTCCGATTAATCATGTGCCCTGGCTACTTGGGCACAGGGATATGACTTATTCCAGAGGGTGATGACTGCTGGCAGGAATGATTTCCGGTACCTTTCTCTCTTGCATTGAAGTTGAAGAAGTCCCTCACTGAACAAATTTGTGGTTTATTCACTGTGTTGTGTTGAGGATTTGAGGAATCTTTAACTATTTTCAGCAGCTAGTGCTTGTGTTGTTCTTCTCAGTACAATCAGCTCCAGTTATCCCCATCACATAACCAGCTTTCTTGATCAGTCTCTTTAAGTCTCTGGCTCTGATGCTCCTGCACCAGTAGATGGCTGCAAAGCTGATTGCACTTTCCACAACAGACTTATAAAAGATATGCAACATCTTGGTGCAGACACTAAGTGATCTTAGCTTCCTTAATGTGGTGGATTGGAACTGTACAATGAGTAGTGGAGTCAAAAATGGAAAGATTGAAAATGAAAGTTTTTCATGCTTTATGTAAAATTGTGGAACTTGGATGACCGACAACACCTCCTGGGGTGTGGGACCCCAGGAAATATAATGACACAGACTTACTCCTATTGAACATACAGACATGGGGACAAGTTGAATATTAATTTGGGTACAAAAAATCTAGACAATCAAAGTTGAATCACTTACATCAAGAATGTTAAACTCATTTTAGTTCAGGGGACACATACTCCAGTGGGCCGGAGCAGTAAAATAACACCATGATAACCTATAAATAATGAAACTCCTCATTTTTCCTATTATGAATTATCCTTTTAGAAAATATTATGAATAACATGAAATGACTTGAGAAAAATAAACAATATTTTACCTCAGTTACACATTTACATCTTGAATTTAGTAGTCTTGATGTGTATTTTAATACAGAGCTAGAAGCACTCAGAGAGGGCAGACCGCCAAGCCGGGTGACTCACCTGAGAAAAACCCCAAAAGGCCCAACAGCCAATCCAGTACCCTTTATATTTTGAACCTTCTGGATCACCAGATCCAGAATATCAACATGATCCAGGTCTAACAATGTGGGATTTTAACATCTACATAGGTAGATTTTATAATGTCATAATTTTGGACATGGCTGCTCTCAGGGCCCGGCTGGAACAAAAATCCGGCCGGAAGTCATACACTCAACCAGGCCACCAAAACTCATATCAAGCTCAATATTGTATATAGGCCGACATTCACACACAACTATAAGCCACCAGCTAGTGCTTTTCTTTCTCCTAGTCTCATCAAAATACTCGCTCCAACAGTCACAACAGGACTCCATTATTCATATCATGATATCATGTTAACCTGAAACAACATGATTGGGTCATTTTGTCTGCAAATATTTTAGATGCCAGTTTACCATCAATATAATATGTTAACATCAATATTTGCTGCAACAGTAAAAACAAGAAGTGGTCAACAGCAACTTCACCTGATGTGTTTCATTAGAAAATGAAAGAGTCAACTCAACTTAGACAGATAAGAGACTGCCCAACCTTAAGAGGGGTTCTCAAACTTTTCCATGCAGCAGTCCAGCTGTGGAGGCATGTTTGGTCCAGCAGGACCCACCAAATATTTCATGTAGTAAAATAAGTCATAAAAAACATTTAAAAAAAGCAAACAAACATAAAAAGCTGCAGTCACATCATTTACACACACTGATAAAAAATAAACACACTGACAAACTGATAAAGTCAAAGTTTCCTCATCAGCTTTTAACCTGGACTAATAAAATGTTCCTCATTGGCTCAGCTTACAGCTCTTTCTGAGTTGGACAAGGACAGATGTGGACTGTAGCGCATGAGTACAGACTACTTTAGCGGAAATATCCACCTGTCACTTTAACACAGCACATACAATTAACTAATGTTGTATCTATGATACAAGGAAATCCCATATATGACTCCATGTATATCCAAGGTTGGAAATACCAGTAGTTTTGATGTTTGGGTTGATGAAAGATATAACAGCAACAAACCGGCAATATTAACAACAGAATGAAGTTTTGACAACAAGTAGTACCATGATCATTATTACAGCTACATAAAAAGGGCCATGGAGAATCTTAACTAGTGCTCATCATATTATGTTCAGATCAAAGTTTGCAGCTTGTAACACACCAGCCATCTCTCCTCTATCACTCATTTAGAAAACAGTTAACTCACATGGCTGCTGCTGCTGATTCGAAAATATCCGAAATTTTCCAACCCTTGCCCTTTTCCTCTTCAACTGCCTTCCCCCTTTCATCCGTCTCCAGTCGCTTTGCTCGTGTTGATTGTTTAAAAGAAATATTACTGTCATTTTGATAATAGTTAGTGACAACTGACCACAAGTTATTTTACTTTTTACTTATGTTACTTTTGTTTTAATAAATTGATTTATTGTCTTCTATGTCATTTTCACATTTAATAAATTCATCCCGCAGGCCGGATTGGACCCTGTGGTGGGCTGCTTTTAGCCCTAGGCCATATGTTTGACACCCCTGCCCTAAATAATCCCATAGCCTTTCTTCAAAAACATATGCAATTTGTACAGTTGTTGTCCTCGTCTTCATTCTTCTTCTGCTTTTTTTTTCTTTCTGTTCCTCTTCTTCTTCTCTGGTTTGTTTCTTTCGCTGGTCGCTATTTGTTTCTGCTCAGCACCGTGACGGATGGCTAAACTTGGTGAAAATAGACCAAATTACGCATGCAACTGACACAGGAGACGGACTAAACTGTCCGTCCATATCCGTCTTCTGCGTCAAGCATAAATGGGCCTTTAATCTTTATTTTGAGTTGTTTTTATTATCTTCAATAACTTCCTTTCTTTTTGATGTTTAGCAGCTTTTTCAGGTCACTGGTGATCCAGGGCTTCTTACTGGGAAAGCATCTCACTGTTCCTTTTGGGATGATGCTGTCCACACAAAAGGTTTATATATATGTGTCATGGCATTGATGTCATCTCCATGTGAGTCGAAGAGGACATTCCAGTCTGTGGCCTCAAAGCACCCTCTCAAAGCATCTTCAGCTTCATTAGACCAGGTTTTAACAGTCTGTGTGATGACTGCTTGCCTCTGAACGCTGGACTTGTAGGTGGAGGTGAGAAGAACCAGATTATGGTCTGATCTTCCTAAAGGAGGCAGGTCAGAGGAGCTGTATGCAATTCTAACATTTACATAAAATAAGTCCAACATCTTATTTTCTTTGGTGGAGCAGTTGACAAATTGTTGGAATGTTGGTAATGTAGCCGAGAGGGAGACGTTGTTGAAGTCTCAGAAAATCCCAATGAAGGTGTTAGGATTCTGTCTTTGTAGCCTAGCAACAATGGAGCTAATGCCCTCTTAGGCTGTCTCCGCAGCGGTACAAGGTAAGATATAAACTGTTACCAGAATAACAGTGGTCTCTGGGTAAATAATATTGATGAAACTCACAGCTAACAGTTCGATGTCCTTTGTGCAGATCTTCTCCTTTACAGTGATAAAGGAGAAAGTCTGCGGCCTGCACATAGTCTTCAAGCAGTGTACACACATTAGAGTAGGCTACTTCTAATGTCCTTGAGTCCTTCTAATTCTTCAAATGTCTTATATATATCTATATATACATATATATATATATATA
>JAOXYM010000018.1:11890591-11909877 GCA_028567055.1 Leptatherina wallacei
ATATCTTATATATATATATATATACATATATATATATATATATATATATATATATATATATATATATATAATGTGCTTGCTGCATAAATATAAGAATAGTGAATGCAGAATGATCACAGACTGGAATTAAATGTACTTCGAAAACACTCTGTAAAATTACAACTCATTTATGAGCCAGTGTTCAATGCTGCTTTCAGTTTTTGTTTTTCTACTTTTACTCCATACCTCCTATAGCTCTGGCAATTTAGCTGGTGATGGTCACATGCTTGACTGCAGAAACATTTGAGAGATGGGAAGAAAGTGATGTACACTAACTCTAATAGGGAGCCAATGAAATGGAAGACATCATTTCTGGCAGACACGTTAACGTTTATGAATAAAATCCATTATGCCGCTCTCTTAAACCTTAGAGCTTTTTCTTTTAATTTACAGAAACAGCCATCTTGATTTTTCTATTTTGACTTTGCTACTTGATACTGGTTTTTAGGAGGAAATAAGGAGGCATACAAATGTGGCCAGACATGGATGAAACTGAGACTAAGGGCTTTACACTGACCAAGCCACTAATCATGGGTTACTCAACTTTTCTTGATAGCTGGGACAGTTAGAAATATGCAAAATCACTGTGAGCCTAAGTAAAAATAGTAACTTACCTACAACCAAAACTTCTGATTTTGAGTATTTATGTTGTGAGCCAAAAAAATCACAAAGAAGCCAAAGACTATGATAATGATAGAGATGGGCTTCATGACATTCATGAAAAATCAAAGTACAGGATGCTATGTTTCCTTTTTTTCCTTCAGTTTCTCTTATTGCATAAATTACATATTACCACCCTATTCAGAACTAACAAGACAGGACTCAGTTTTTTTTGCACCAGCACAAATTATATTCAGGCCTTGTCAGCACTTAAGAGTCATATTTGCCATGTACTCATAGCCCATTTTGTATTTTTTTTGTTCAGAAGCTGGCGACACAAGGAAATCCATCAGGGGGGGTTATGTGGGCACTGGTACTTCACATCTGTTTGAATTATAAAATTCTAAATTGGATGCTACTTATATACCCAATCGTGATACCCTCACTTCTCAGCCCCTTAATCTGCTGATTGAAAAATTGTACAGAATAATGCTACTGGTATCTTTAATAGAATTTTCTGACTTCCTTTACTTCTCGCTTGGCTGTTTTCCCTTTTTTGTGTTTGCTGGAATCTATTTTCTATACCCGCTAATGTTTAGCTGGAATCTATTAATATTTGTTTATATTTGATGAAGTCCATGAAGTGCATCGGTCAGCCAATACACAGAAAATAATTTCTTTGCTCTTATATATTATAAAGATTAAAAAGAATGAATGTAAAAGACTCAAGTTTTATTGGTTTGTCTGAGTTTTATTGAGAAAAATGTGGAAAATATACCAAACAGCTTAAAAGGCATATAATTTCCGCACAAAAAGTTCCAGATATGGTGTACCATTTATACTCTTTGCAATAACATCTTGCTGCATACCTGTCCGGAGTGTACCCTGCTTCTTACCTGATAGGACTATGATAACATGCAAACTCCTCACAGAAATGTTCCGACTGGGATTTGAACTGGGAATCTTTTGGTTGTGATGTAATAGCCACTCCACCACATTGTTGCCCACTTCACCGCCCGATCATGATTCTCCATTTTTATTTTAATGAAGTTGCAAAATAAGTAACCATTCTACTTTTCTGCCAGCCATACCTAAAATCTCAGTGTTCATGAAACTCTGAGAGGAACAGTGACAAAAGTAAATTATTTTATATAGAGAGTAAACACTGATAATATAAAGAAGGGCTGGAATATATCCTTATCAAAACATGTGATGTAGTCCATAAAATATTGATGGTGGTGGCGGAATAAGAAATATGATCTCTGAGGTTGGAAAATTGAAACACTGTAGTTCAGTTTTGTGAGTCTTTTCTGGGACCTTTTTTTCAATGCTTTATTTGACTTGCTGCTGTCGACCAAAAAATTTCAGCGACAAAATGACTTTGGAGAAGGTCATATTCTGTCTATGAATACATCCTCTCACAACATATAGAAAAATTATGCTGTATCAGAATGTGACAAGTTGGGAGTGACACCATGGCTCTTTTGGATTCAGAAACACTGACGTTGTTTGTAACTGTGGTTTACAGAAACATACCATGCCAACATTTCATTCTGCTGCAGATTACTCACATTTGTGTCAAATTATGACTTCAACCACACATTTCTTATAAAGTGATTTTGGTGCCATGATGATCTGTGTCACTTAAATTATTAGTTTCCTCTATGCTTTCTTGGTGGTCTTTAGTTCATACAATATCTCCCAGTGAATTTGACAAATTCTCTAATTAATCTTGCATTTTATCATCTATTCAGTGAGAGTGTTAACTTTTCAGCCTGTTCCTGGTCCTGGGGTCCAAGTAAGGCTAAGTTAATTTTGGGTCCATATCTGCAAAATAATTAGATTAATCAGCTTTCTTTGGTATCTCTTGATGATTCCCTAAATAATTAACTATACTCTTTTGACATAGCAAACACTTGCATTTATTTCAGTTCAAAGAAGTAACAAGAAACAACACTGCAGGATCCTCCATCATCACTACTTTTGATTTATGTGATTAATACTTGTGGGGTTTCAATCAAACAGCAGTTTACTTGAACATTCATGCAGCCTCTGTTGAGAGGATCTTGCTCCAGTCCCTCCAGTCCTGATTAATTTAATTAATTGATAACACAGCTGAGTTAAAGTTGCACAACAGAAGATTTATTCAAGCCCAAAGTAGCATATTGAAAAGTTGGAGCTGAAAAATGGCAAAGGGACACATAGATTTGTTTTGGCATGGAAGCCTTGTTCCACTCTACAAAACGGGTTTGCAGACTACTGGTGTGGAGTCGCTCCCTTTTATTTGACTATGTGGCTCAGTGCGAGAAAGGAAAAAATGGCTTTGTGTAATCACCAAGCAGACATATGGGTTCAAAAAAAGAGAAAAATGTTGGCAGCAGTTTTTTTTGTTTTTTTTTGTGTGCAGAACATTAAAACGAGAGCAAGAGAGAGTGGGGGAATGGCTGGAAGGAGGGGGGAGGACGGGAGACATTTCTGACCACAACTCATAAACCGCACTTTATTTAGACTGGCGTGCACCCATTATTTGTTCACAGGGGCTTTCAGTCAGTCTGAGGGAAATATGTTCCAGCATCTGGGGGGAAGAGTAGAGGGGGAGGTGAAATGGAAGGGAAAAGGGGGGATGATGGAGGAGAGAGAAAGAGAGAGGAGGTGGGATGAACTCTTGCCAGGTGTCGGCCGTTGCCATGGCGTTCCATCAGGCGACTCCATTGCGGGCTCATCAGTGACTGAATGCCAATGGGAGGGTGTTTGTACTGTGGAGAAACTGAAAGTGGCTTTAAAGCACTGGGCTCAAACCAGTTTCCACCCACCCTATGGGAATGTGTAGAATGTGCTATTTGTGTGATGCATGATTGGCAGGGAAAGTCTACAGTAGAGGCCTATAGTGGCAGTGGAGTCTCTCACTGCTGGCTTTCTCAGCTAAGTCAAATCAACTCTTTTTCTTTTATGTCAGCTGTGTATGAAACAGAACTTCCTGTGAGGGATGATTTGCTGTTGATTTGTGGGGATTTTTAGGCACACTCCAGCTGCAGCCATGGCTGGATTTGGGTTTCATTTGCACGTCCACAAATATCATCCCAGCCTCTCTCATGATGCTTTGGTATGAATAGTTTATCCCCTTCTAATACTTAAGCAATGTTTCCATGATGACGAATATTGTGTAGTATTGTTAGAAAAGTCACCATCATCATCAGTGATATACAAAACAGCTATATCCCTATTCACCTATTTTCTGCTCAGCCACAAACTGTACATATTCAATAACTGAATAAGTCTTTCTTGCTGCAACTCTTAGCAACTGTTGCTATGTGTAACATTGTTGAACTCCACCTCTTGCTCGCTCTTCAAACGTGAATGACTAATCCATCATGGAGCACACTGAAAGCTCTTCGGAAGGCCTCAGGAGCCGCTTGACGCCCCCTGTGACCCTCTCCTGGATGTTTCCTCATTACTTTATAATGTATTCACGCTTATGCTTCCATGGCGCTCGCCCTGGCCTCGTAATGGGAGGAAGCAGTGAGCTGTTCCAATGAGCCCAGCACAATTTGCACTTCATTTTATTAACAAAAAAAAAGAAAAAAATCCCCCACCAGCCCAGCGTCTGGCAGTGCCTTGCCAAGGCTCACCAGGCTCCGGTGTGCACTGCCGTCAAATTTCCTGCAATGTGACGACAGGATAGAGTCTCTCAGCATCAGTGGGGTACCTCCGCTGGCCCCCGGGAGATGCTGTCATTATGCATGTTTGCAATCATGGGAGCTGAATACCTTGGCTGGAAGTGAGAGAGAGGACCGTCGAAGGCAGAGGGAGAGGGGGGAAGAAATTGAGAGAGAGAGAGAAAGAGAGAGGGAGAGTGTTTCAGCTCCTCGGCTGTGTTTTGAGCTCTCTAAAATGCATGTGCTATCATAGCTGTGTTGTGTTTACCGCAGCAGGAGGCAAACACAGAGTCACAGAGCAGAGGCGCGGAAACGCCAGACACAGTAAAATGAGCAAAATACATACATTAGAACTCTGTATTCACTACACACAAGCAGAGAAGAGGGGGGAACTCATTTCAATATAAATGAGAGACAAGCAGGGAGTGTGTGTCTTTATATCAGCTTTCGAACATCTCTTTCTCCCTGTTTTTTTAATAGCTACTTGGCTCATGGAAATATCCAGCAGAAGCCCTGTGACGAGTTTTGCTGGGAAGTCAGGATGTCAATGTTAATTTTCTTCCTGTTGCTAAGGAGACTCTCTCACAGAGGCCCCGGTTCCCTCCCCCATGGTCACCGTGCTTTCAGTCAAAGAAGCCTTTCTGTTTTCCAGTCATCTCCCTTGTGCAATCAGACACTGAGGAACATCTCTGCATCAGGGTGCTTCATGGACAGGGAGACCCCAACATCTGGGGGTTGTATTGATTTCCAGAGGGGATAAAATGTCTCCCTAGTGAGCCATTCAGGCCAGCTACTTTAGCACACAGCCAATCTTCTGCTATGATTGTCATGCTTTAGTGTTCTGATGGCAGGGTGTAGCAGCCATTTGTCTTATAGAGGGGTGACACAAGCAAGTAAGGCATCAATACCTCACCATTTCCCCCTCTCTCTCTTTGTTTGTGTGTGCCAAAGATGTAGCTTGTAGCCACATCAAGTAGAGAAAATAGCTGATATTAGACAAGCTGGAAAGGAAAGACTTAACATTTCAGTCTGTCAACGCCTAGTTAGGAGAGGAAATCAGTGACACAAATAGCTGTTGTGTTGCTGCCTTAAAACAATCCCTACTAGCTTCCGTTGTCACCTTTCTGACTGACATGCTGTGTTAGTTATCATCTAACACATCAGGGGCTCATAGGTTTAGATGATATGCTGTATGGCTTCCACACATAACCAGTCACACACCTCCTTCACCTCACTGAGCTCTCATTACAATTTCACAAAATGTTCAGGTCATTCAATTACCACATGTATGGCTCTGTTTTCATATTCTGCTTTGATGGCAAAACATTTTCAGATTTGTGGGAATTGATCACCAAAGGAGAATAGAGCTCAAAGCTTAGATTTCTATCTGATCTAAACTCCCATTCAGTGTCATATCCAGTTAAAAAGCTTTGTTTTTATGTTTCCTTAGATTCCTACAACATGTTCAGAAAAGAAGCCAAAAATCCATGTATGGTTAAAATAAACACAAAAGAGTCTTTGAATAGAAATGATTTTTATTTAGTTTCAACAAAAAGAAACAGCCTGAATGTTTCATTTGAACCATTACACAGCATTATTTCTGGATTTATTACATAATTATTGTATTAAACGCATTTACCAATTTGGTTTAATTACATTTTTTTCAATATCATTATTGGAGTATAATGATTGTAAAGCATTATCTCAAACTCAGTCACAGTTCTCATTTTTCTTAGTCAGTCCTTTCTCTATAACAACAGTTAAGATGGAAAAAAGTTTATGTTTTAGTTTCTCAGTGCTCAAGGGGAATTTTTAAAGACATGTATTTTCTTTTTTAGCATCCTTATTCAACGCTCCAAAACTGCATTAAGTTTACAATGAAATGAAGCTGAAGCAAAAACACTGTTTTTCTTTGGAAAGACTGCAAATAAGAAAGTGGACACAGTTTTTAATAAGGCATACATATTTGGTATGGGCTGTCAATGAAGGTGAACCACTCTGGGGTCCTAAGCAAGGCCCTTAGTCTCCAACTGCTCCCTGGGTGCCATCATTTGGCAGCTCACTGCTCCTAGTATAACTGGGATGGGTGAAATGCAGAGAAAGAATTTTCAAATTGGTATTAATGACGTATTCATTATTATCTACTTTTTATTATTATATTCAAAGTAGCCATAGAGAATGAGTAGCTCTAAATCTAATTTGATTTGGTAATTAATGATAATATAATATAACGAAACTGAGAAAATGAATCAGAAAATTCTCTACAATTGATTTATCATTTATAAAACTTTCCTAACGGAAGACTTCACAGCATATGATAAAATACTCAACAAAAGAATGTAGGATCTTATATTAATTAATCATTAGGTAACCATAAGCACATAATTACCTGCAGATTGATCATAGCAATCACTTTCTTTGAGAGTGGTAACTGATTAACTCTGAACCAGCCAATGATCAATATTTATTAGCAATTACTTAAGTATTAGCTACTGCTGTTGTGAGCCCTAGCAAGAAGTCCATCATTACTACATTAATATCTTTAGATTATTCACCCTTTTTGTGTCCCATTGATTAAAGTACTTTGAGTGGTTTCTCATTCATTACTTCATCAGCACTTGAAATAATTCCCTAATTATCAATATATTGGTGCACATGTATTGCTTTCTGTTGATGCACAGCTTTATTTGATCCTAATCTGAATGTTTGACAATGACTCTAACAAACAGTTTTATTGTGCATGCAAAACACATACAGAATGTCAGCTGCTCACTTGTGTTTAACACGGAAATTGGCCAAGCCTCAGGACTTCAACTGATTTCTTCTAAGTGCATACATGCAGGCAATGGAGTTGCTGGCTGAGGGCTAAACAGGGAAAAGACAAAAATGACAGGGATTTCACAGCGAATCCTTTTAGCAGGCCACTGACACATGAATGGGGGCAAAGAGAGAGAAAAGAGAGAAGAGGGAGTGAGGGAGGGAGAAAAAAAGAGTAGACAACCAATTTGGGAGTAATGCAACTAAAAACTGACAAGTGTAATTTCATCCATCTGGGCCGATGTGTAAAAAGCGCTGCTCTGAACATTCCCCATGATTCCCCCTGATTGATCTTCCCCCGGTCTGAAACACCTATTATTAGCCACGAGCCTAATAGCACCAGGATGGCTCAGCGCTCTCCCAGGGGCCAATTCTCCGGTCATCTGCCCCTCACTCACCACAGCTGTGGAAACCAACCAGGGAGAGGGTGGAGAGACAGGAGGCAGTTGGGGGGGTGGGGGAGGGGGGAGTTGGCTGCCAAGAGGAGATGGAGGCGTACCTGTGGGGTGAGGAGGGGGTGATCCAAGGAAAAAGAGGGGAGAGAGGTGCAGGGTTAGGATTGAGGGGAGAAGGTGAAAAGGGGTAGAGAGAGTATGAAGAGGGAAGTGGAGAGAGGGGAAGGGGATAGGATAGAGACCAGAGGCTAGAAGGGGATGGAGGGGGATTTGTGGTGGGGGATATGAGAGGAAGGTTGGTGTGATGAAAAAGCCAGAGAGAATCATTGGAGAGAGGGAAACAGGAAGACAAAGAGCAACAGTTATTCACAAACATTTATACTGTGAACAATAATTTTGCTTTTGCAGATCAATGAAATTAAAGACATCACATAGTCTCACTGGGTGGTCATCTCTCAGCCTTCCCAAGTCAAGAAGCTGCAGTCACATGCAAGATTTAGTCATTTAAAATCTCCTTTAACTGAGTGCTTTGTTTTTTGATATAGACTTCCCATACTCATCTTAGCATCACCCTTTTCCTTCTTTGTTAACTTGCTTTGATCAAGTATATTTTAAATCATCTTCCTTAAAATTTCATATTCAAAATTCCCCTGTGAACATATATGGAGACTGCTGTCCAAACAAAATAATGCTATAATAGTGAAAGAAGAAAATGTATGATTCTCGATCATTGAAAAAATAGTAAACATTAAAAAAAAAATCAAGATTATCAAGATTTAATTCACAGTCACTTACTGCTAATACATTCATGACATAGAAGCACTTTGTAAGACTCAAATTTTCAAAAGGATGAGACTAAAGTCAGTCAGAGCTGCCAACGTCAGTTTTTAGACAGTAAGAAAGTTTGTAGCGTGAGTGAGAAAATGTTCGCTGCCTTGCTCTTCATGGTGATTTTTACATGATGGATTAAGGTCAAAGGTGATCTATTAATCACCCCTTCAGGCTCTTTGATTGAGTGAGCCCTCAGGAGAGGCGTAATGCATTTTCAAGGGCAATGATATAAATAATTGGCTCCCTTCACTTCATAAAAATGGGCAGAGTCCTAAAAAAAACACAAAAATAAACCCTTACATATCGGGATCAGACAGATAAAAAATGTTGCCTTTAAGGGAACAAGTTATTAACGTTAATAATATGAGACTGGCTGTAGATATTATTTTCAAGAATCAATTAAGTTAACAATTAAGTGCACCATTAAGCTAATGCATGGCCCCACTGACCCAAACGCCAGGAGCAGTTTATATGACCGTGTTAGAAAGCTGATAAAGTTGTTCAGGCCTAAATTGATTTTAGTTGATTCATAATGTCCGGTTTTGTTTTTGCTTGTTTGTCTTAAGGCTCTTAATATTGTTAAGCCTGAAAACTTGGGGAAATCTGTTTTGTTAGTTAATTGTTGTGAGAATATTGAACAGTCTTTTGTGCAGCATAGTCTTGCAAACATGCATCTTCAGTTATTTGTATTCTAAATGTAGCTGACTTAGAAAAATAGCTGAACATTTACTGATATAATAGTAATAGTGACAGTAAAAAAATATATAACTGAACATGCTTATACATGTTTAAATATTTATAAAAAAAATGCAAGATAAATGTGTGCAAAATGTGTTCTAAGTATACATTTGTGCAAAAGAACTAAATCTACATCAAACTTTTGAGATTTCCACATTACTTTGCAGGATAACATTTCATTGTGCAGTCTGTATCTCTGGGATCTGATCTTTCACTCAAAGCTGACATTTCTTTGGAACAGATTATTTCTCAAGTCTTCACTTCTACCAGACATCTGTCATCCTTTTAAGATGGCTACATCTTTCCTGCAGAGTCACATTGGAAGACATAGAGTTTGATCTCCAAATAACAGGCCTAGCCATGACAAAAAATATCATGTTTTCTTTAAAACGATACGCTCGCTTACTCAAACTTTCTGAGCTCAACATCCAGCATGATGTGAGCCTCAGTTTCAGGTAGGAGTGTCTCAAAGTGCTGCAGCAAGACAAAGGTGCACAGCTAACACCTGACCAACTCCTTGCAACCCTGCAGCTCATGAGAACCACAGCAGCATCTGAGAGTGAGACAGCCTCTTCCTGCACATACTATTTCACCAGGTGTGACTCCTTTTCTCTTCACTTTTCTTCCACTTCACTTCACATCGTCCTCTTAAATTTCAAGTTACTTTGCAAGCAGTGTTGGCTATTGTGTGTGCAGCTTTTCCTCCAGTGTTCATTTCTATATGTGAGCAAGAATTTTCCCGTTTGAGTGTATGCGGCTTTGTTATTGTGACTGCATGCATGGAGGATGTGTTGATAGAAGTCTTGTCTTATAAGTAATCATTTGTGTATTCACAGCAAAGCTTGACTTGACACAAATTATGTGTTAAGCACCTCTTATGGTTATTTTTCACACTTATTTTAAGGTTAAACTTTGGGTCTAAGATTTTAAAGGCTCAACAGAGGGGTTATTTGTCTTGCTCTGTGAGATGTAGGCATTGTGTTTACAACTAATCATTCCTCACAGGTCTCCCTCCTGTTCACACCTACACACCCTTCCCAACCTGGTTCATATTATAATAAAAGGGTGAGACAGGATCTCTCACATCTAAACAACTTGTGCTCATCCCTCATTTCATAGAGAAAAAAGAATCAAGCTTGTTTAATTGTCATTAATTCCTGTAACTGTGGAGCCTCTTATTGTATCACATTGCTGCTTCAGGGACCGCCACAGTTGTGGTGGGACAGTCTATAATTGATCATATCCCCTATATGCAAGGTTTCACCGTAATCCAGGTTTCGGGTGACATTTCTCCATCTTTTAGGCCCCGTGTCACATGTGGCGCGCACTGGTGGCGCGCTCAGAGGCTAAAAGAGAAAAAGAAAAATCACCTGCCTGCTCAGACACATGCAATAATACCCAGAGTGAATATGTGGTCAGAGTAACAGATGAATATTTCCCCAAATTTATCATTTCAACGAAAAAAATCAGGGGTCTTTTTGTAACGATTTTAGATTTTCGTTTTTTTTTTTATTAATCCTGAAATTTAAAGGAGGATGGATCACATATTTACACTTAAATTGAATTTATAATAATAATAATAATAATAATAATAATAATAATAATAATAATAATAATGTAATTATTTAATTTATGGGCTATATTTATGAGCAGTCCTGTAACTTAATGACATGTTAAACATTTAACGCTACATGATAACAGTTTGAACAGCGACCTTCTGCTCTTCTCCCCACTGTGACAGGTTTCTGTTCATTTGTGTTTAATGGTTAAACATTTCAGGAGTTTTCTAGTGATTCTCGTCGTCAACTATTCCTTCCTAATTTCTGCCTTTCTTTTTTTCTTTTCCTCCTCTCTCTCTTTCTCTATCTCTCTCGGTCACGATAGATGAAAAGGCGCTCTAATTATTCCGGGAGGTTGGGAAATAAATGATTGTCTTTGAAGTAGGCCCGGGTCTTGGACTACATTAGAAGCCAACCATGTGATTTGCAACTGTTGAAGTGAAACATTCACTCTGCTGCTGCAAAGAAAAAACAAGGGGGAGAAAAACGGAAAAACGAGGAGGGTGGATTCTCGGGGAAAAGAAAATGGTATCTTTGTTTGCTGCCTTTGTTTACCAGGAGATTCTTTCTCATTTTCCTCCCTTTTTTTTCATTTTTACTAATTCATTTCAATGGCTTTCAAACTGGAAAATGGAAATGTTGCTCCTGCCCTCTATTTCGGCGGCAGCGTCCTGGCAACAGAGCAATTTTCTATCATCAGGGATAAACGGCATCGAACAGTACATTCTGATAAAAAAAAGGAGAGAGAAAAAAGAAGCCCATGATTGCTGGCCTTCCTGTCTGTCATCTACCGACCAAATCCTCTCCTTCAAGACCGACCACTGTGCTGTCAGACCTAATAATGTCGTATATTAAGTCGACAGAGGGAAAAGGGGGACTATGCTGAACCCTCACTAGTTTTATTTGTAACCCACATAAAATTCTGATCAACTTGTGTGTCTTGTGTATGCTATTTTGGGTCTTAGTTATTGATTCGGTGCACAAGATAATCGAGATTTAGGTGTGCGCTCCACTGAACTCAACAAGCAGCCTTTACTAATAAAAACTGAATTATGCCAATATTTTAGACTACAATAAAAGTCCTGAACGTGTACTTTCCTCTCAGTATTTTTCTTATATTGTTTCTCTTTAACACATCTGACATGATGAGAAATCTTGTGGCGTTGTGGTAATTCCCACACCAATACGCCCATTCTCCCTCACAAATAATCACGTCATCTTTCTTCTTTTTACCATTTCGGAAGCAAACGGGGAAAAAAAATCTATACACATCTCAATTCTTGTGAAGGAAACCGAGTGGTGCAATCACTTAGGTGAACCTAAACATGCAATGAAGCAAGGCGACAAGAGAAACAAGCAGTTTTAATTAGGACACGGGCCCTGAGTGGGACCAGTGCAGCTTCAGCCGTGCCAAATTAAATCCATTAGTCTATGAGAGGCTGTGACGACTCAGTGGTGCAGGGCTCTGCTTATTTGTGGTCATTTAGCTCCTCTAGCAGCAAGTCACACTGGGTCCATCTGAAGGCCCTCTCACGTGCACCTGGGGCCATGCATATGCCAATTTTGCTATTTACTCGCGAGATAATGCATCCCTAATTTATGATGCAAAACTTTTTGCAAACAGTCATCTGCCTGGAAGCGCATGTTTTTCTTTATGACCAAACCACACTAATGTCTCTTAGTGTAGTTTTTACAGAACACATCAAAGGTTTGCATAAGTGGGTTTGCATTAGTACACTGTGCGTCTATTTATGCGCGCAAATAAAGCATTGCGCCGCCATTTGGGTATATGGGTCAAATCAGCTTTAAAGGCTGATCGGTTATCATTTTTTGGCTGGTGTGTGTGTGTGTGTGTGTGTGTGTGTGTGTGTGTGTGTGTGTGTGTGTGTGTGTGTGTGTGAGAGAGAGAGAGAGTGAAAAAGAGAGAGAGAGAGTGAAAAAGAGAGAGAGAGAGTGAAAGAGAGAGGGCCACTGAATCTAGTTAGAATAAACCACACACAGCTGTACACTGACAGCTGCGTGTGGTATGCTTCTGCGCTTCACTTGGCCACTTCCCGCCCTTGCACAGAGATGGAGAGCAAGTCGACGCCTGGCTGTCTGTGAAGCACCAGTGGCTTTGCGTTGCGGAGAAGGGAAGACACGTTGCTTAAAGTGTCTTTTTCTGCATGGACATGCCTCGGCGTCCCCAAAACCCGACCGGTCCCTGAGAGAAAAAAAAAAGAAAAAAAACCTAGGAGGTGGCTTAACATGCGAGCTGCTAGACACCGCAAACACACAGCCACTCGTTACAATTACGACCTGTGTCTTTGCTGGAGCTCTGCATTAACGTTCAGATATGATTAACACATGTGGCCAGTTTGACAAAAAGACATGGGATGCTAAAAGGCCCACGTTCAAACGGTTACGAATTTTACATTTTGTGTTTTACGCATAAATCTATCACATTTATGTGCGTTTGATTCACTTTATACTTTTATCTCATGAAAGTTAAGATGCCAAATGCATCCACTATGTTAACCATAAAGCCAGGTTTCACCAGTTAAAAAAAAGAAAAAAAGATCAGTTTTACTGTATCCCATCCTTAACAATGGATGTCAGGGAAATCCCAGGTCTTATACAGGCCCAGCGGTTGGATACTGGAGTGATTTTAGAGAGTCATTCATCAGCGTTTATAAGACAGCTGGAAATAAAGACCACTTCTGTGAAGCCACCACGGCCATTGATTGTACTGAAGGTCAATCATCTACTTAGGGACAAAGTGATTTCTAGATTTGCGGATGAACACTGTTCATTTTGTGACTGACATTTTTGGCGATCTAAAATCTAAAATAATTTCTCTCCAGGATGAGGCTATGAACTGTTATAATGTAAGATTATTGGGGAGAGTAACAGGAGGCACGATCCAACAGGTGAAGCACGCACTAAGAGCATAATGTCACATAGGCATATTTATGGCTTCTTTATTTTCAATGACAGAGCAGAAGAACAGTTCACAAATAGTCTCAACTGATAGCATCTTGTTTCTTTTCTCGTCTTCTTTACCCATTTTTGTTAAATGTAATTTCCAACACGGTTGTCATCACGCATGCAAGAGGCCACATCTTAAACATTTCAAAAGCACTGAGGTCGAGTATGTCATGTTGTCTCTATTCAAGCAAATCCGTCCTTTCACCACTTCACTTCACTTAATTTCAGTGTGCACAGAAAAAAGCCTCCCCACACGCCCACGGGACACCAAGACTTTGACATTAAACCGCACTGCTATCCCACAACTTAATAATCTCGCGGTGGCGCACGCACGTTGTAGGGGAAAAAATAGGAAGAATGAGGATGTCTCATTTATAATCGAGCCCCGTGGGGGTTTCTTGAGTCCGCGGGGAAGCAACCAACATCACTGCAAAGCATGTCTGTCTTTGTGGCAGCACTCAAAGGCGATTAGAAAAGGTAAAGGATCTGGTTTCTCTTCTGCGTGTCCAAGTGGAACACAGGCAGGGGAATTGGCCACTATGTTAGATCACTGAGGGGTGACCGAGGTGTGCAGACTCCGAGGCCAATGTAAGCTTGAAATGCAAAATGATCAAATGCTAAAACAAATGTTTATCAGTACCAGAAAAGACCAATAAGAGCGTTCAAATGAAGCTCTTACCTGAAGATTTCCTGACAGCAAGGCACTCCTATTAGAAAAACATAAGATTATTCTGCAGGAATAGAATAAATCCTTCGGGGTGTCATCTGCTCACTTCCCCGCTCCTGTGCTCCTCTCTGGGTCTGCTGCTGTAAAAATGATTATCCGGCTGGGTTGTGCACTTTTTAAATCCCACAAAGTAAATAACAACCGTAGCTGGCGATAATAGCAAGGTACCAAGTTCTTGTTTCAGAAAAGGAGAAAATTGAAACTAAACGCTGCATTTAGACAACCATTTTTGATAAGAGGATAATTGAGGCCACACTGGCGTATAATTAGGGGATAATTTATGCTATATCCACTTTTATTCCACCCTCCCAAAATAAATCCAGTCCATAATCATTACAGGCGAATTGTTCTTAATTTTATAGCTGCAATTTGAGTAAAGTGTGGCCGCTAATCAAATAGGTTTTCCTTGTAACTTGATTGCAACCGTAATTATTTTCCTTCCGTTTCTTTCTCCCCCCCTTTTTTGTGAAATCTCTAAATTCAGCAAAAAAAAATACAGAAAGTTGTGGAGACAGGATTTGAATACCTACTGCATTAGTAGCTGAAATAACATTTTATTCTTATTCTAATATCGAACATTGCAACCCTCAGATACAAAGTGTGTAATTTACATATATTGAGGACCCTATCCAAGCCTCATATTACAAGAGGGATAAAAGACACTGTCAGTTTATCTGGGTATCCACCCTTCCATCTGCAAAATAACCTATTGTACCTCAGGCATATTGTTATTTGATGTGTCACATGCGCTGCATTTGGAATTGTCTGTGGTTCTTTAATCATATGGTCAGTAGCCCATGTTATAATATATGTTACTTTTTGGGGGGAGGGGGAGGAGAAGGTGTAAAGAGAGGACTGCTCATTAGGCGACATCAAAGAGAAGACTGCAAAGCAAAACTGTGATATTTGATCAGTCATTATTTGTCTAAAGAAATTCATTTTTATTAATCCAAGCTCGTGAATAAGAAGGTGAATAGTTTTTCCATCAATTTTGGAAGGTTTCCTTTCATAATACAGAAGAAAATTTATCTGTAAAATCACAAAATGTAGTAATCCTTAGAATATTATTCAATAAACAAAGCTAGTAAAATTAAATTATTATAAATGTAACAAAAAAAATTCAATTTCGATTTTTATTTATTTATTTTTTAGACTAAGTATTTCTAAATAGAGTGTTTGTGTGAAGCTTTCATATAATTAGTTCTCAGGGAAAGAGGACTTGAAGCCTGAGAAGGAAATATCAGACTCATCTCATCAGACCTAAAGTGTGCGCTATGTTGCGCGTCGTGCGTAATTGGGAGCTTTGGTCTAACAAACAAAATCGACTCGACACCTCCAAAGAAGCTAGTTTTACACGTGAAGCATGTCTGTAGGAATTAGACGTCTTTCCCACCACATATTATTTCCCCCGTAGTTGTGGTGGGAGCTGGTAAGGTGGGTTAACTCCAGCTCAAGTCTCCGTGAAGTGCAGAGCACTGATGACGTTGGGTTGGATGACCAATCGGGAGGCGCTGCCCTTTGGAGACAAACCATTTTACTTGTAGTGTCTGCATCAAGTCTGGAAGCAAGGGCTCAATTTTAACAGAATCCACCTTAAAATCTCTCCCTTAACTTATGCCTACCTTCCGCCACTTTGAGTGAGAATATCACAGGACAAGGGTGGGAATAAAGACGCCTCTGGAAAAATCGGGTGTTAATAGGACAATATCTGCTCGCGGTGGAGAGGGGGGAGAGACAACAGCACAGCGAGAGAGAGAAAACCGTTTTGGTCTTGAGAGAGAGGGGGGTGAGTGCTCTCAAGGCAGAAAATTCGATGATGACCATGACTACGATGGCTGACGGTCTGGAGGCTCAGGACTCGTCCAAGTCTGCTTTCATGGAGTTTGGACAGCAGTCGCACTCACAGCAGAGCTCCCCATCGATGGCAAGCGGCCACTACCCGCTGCACTGTCTTCACTCCGGCTCACACGCTCACCACCAGCATGACAACACCCCGTACCCTGGGACCAACACCTACAACAGGTCGTTACCTTACCCTTACGTGAGCCATCCGCACCACAGCCCGTACCTGCCATCATATCACAACAACACCGGAGGACAGACAAGGTTAGACGGCGCAGGTAAGAGACCCGCTTTTCACCAACCAAGAGGAAAAACGCACCGCGCCATGTGCACCCTCGGCTGTAAACCATGAGCGCATACCTTCTTTTTGTCCGGATCGAACCCTTTTCCTTTCAGCCCATGTTGGTGTCATGCCCAAGTCACCGCACGGCCGCTGCACATGCAATAATCTTTTCAAGCGCCGAAGAAAACTGTGCGTAAATGGCACCCGATAAGTCAAGCTCCTGCCTTCCGTGTCTGTTTCCTCTTTCTTTTTTTGTGTCGTCTCCACGTTTATCACTCGCCTCCACAAAACATTTTATAATGCCTGGGGTGTGACAATCTCGACCGTGCAATCCTCACCAACTACTCGTGGAAATTAGGCAGCCCGCATGTCTTGAATGTTGTAATTAGCATTTAATTGACATGTCATTACCAGCAATATCCTAAATATGACAGCGTATGAAGACTGTGGCTGCCATGCCGCTGGAAGGCAGTGAGATGTCAACGTTTATCAGCCGTAATTTACATTTTTTTACGCATTTATCCCAAGTCTGAAAAAATATCTCAATGTGCAGTTTGAGTGCAATCTGGTTGGTTGTGGCTTTTGATTAATAACATTGTTTGTTTTTGTTGCAGAGCAGCAGAAAACGACAGTCATCGAAAACGGGGAGATTCGTTTTAACGGGAAAGGCAAGAAAATTCGCAAACCACGGACAATTTATTCCAGTTTGCAGCTTCAAGCACTGAACCATCGTTTCCAGCAAACACAGTACCTCGCTTTACCGGAGCGCGCCGAGCTGGCAGCCTCTCTTGGACTGACACAAACACAGGTATGAGGGGAAATATGCACGGTTCTGCAGCTTTACAAGACCCAACAGTGATTTAAATAAATGGAAATACGCATTAGAGGATATTTTCTCTTAATCTCTTGTTTTCTTTTTGTGCGTATTTTCATTTCTAACATTCTAACCTCATCGTTTTCTCTCACAGGTAAAGATTTGGTTCCAGAATAAGAGGTCAAAGTTCAAGAAGCTCCTGAAGCAAGGTGGTAACCCGCACGAGAGCGACCCCATACCGGGCTCTATGTCCTTATCCCCGCGTTCCCCGACCATCCCTCCAATATGGGATGTCTCAGCCTCTTCCAAAGGAGTAAACATGCCGGCCAACAGCTACATGCCCGGCTACTCTCACTGGTATTCCTCCCCACATCAAGATTCGATGCAGAGATAGACTGGCGAGACGAGAGGGTCAGCGATCTGAATGGAGGCCTCCGGATCACCTTCCAATAGAGCCTGCATTTTGTGTCAGCGCAGAGACTGGATGCTGAGGAGGGGAGAGAGGGAGCCCTTCTGCTGCTCCTCTGCTCTGCTGGAGGATCAAACCCAGCCAAGCCTCAATGTGATGACACAAACAAGGGGACTAACAATATTTTTTAGCGTACATGGCTGTTCAGTGGGCTTTGTTATGCTTTCATTCATGTCAACATCTGAACGTCAATATACCAAATATTATCAGTGACTTTTTTTCAGCCACTTTGGGGCAAAGACTGCTATAGCTCTCCATGCGCCGTGGCGCCCAGAACTTTTTTGCCTTGGTGGACTTCTGACTGCTTTCGTTTTTTTGGTTGTTTCTCCAACATGCAAGCAAATTGTCTGTCTGTAAATATATTCTACGATTTTAGTTGTACATACACTTTTTATGTTTTGTCAGATTGAGTAAACCGTGACTCAAACAGACGCCTGCTGTTGCATGATTCCCCCCTTCTCCTCCCCCCAAAATATGTTATTCATTTCAGGCCTTTTTATGCTTCATATTGGACCAACATCACATCAGCACAGGCCTATTTCCCGTCACCCTGGTGCATACATGCTTATAACAGACAATGCGAGCATAAGTTAATGACACAGTGCTCAGTGAAAAGCCCATTTCATCAAACATTTTGAATAAACCCCAGTGGGTGATGAAGAAACGCTACCAGTGTATAGATTTATCAAACAACGCCAGAGGAAATTAACTTACCCTCCACCGCCGCTGTCTATATTCACCTCCAAAGACATTTTGCTCCAGGTCCAGCTTAGCTTGTCATTTCAACCTCAATTATTAGAAGTATTGACAAAATGTTTTCTCCCTTCTCTCCGTCCTAATGCAGGCCGTTAAATGCCAAGCTCCACGGGATCGATGCTGAACAAAGCAGCCAGCTGCAGCGGCGTTCAATATGAAGGAGATATTTGGGACAATTTGTGGGTTTTTATCCAAGTGAGGCTTTTTTCCCCCCTTTTTTTCATTCTCATAAATGCAGGCATAATTAGGGTAATTTTTGATGTAGCCCGCTGATTACAGCGTTTTTACCGTCAAAGATAATTACCTGTAATTTTCTACCACTTTTAATACTAAAAGGCATCTTTATTTGGATTTGAGGTAGCACAGATGGAACAAAAGGGGAAATTATTCGGTTATTCATATACAAATTGCCGAGAAGAGTGAGCGCTCGGGATATTATCTGAAATTAGGACGCTGAAAAGCGCTCATGCAGCTGTCAATGTCGCGGATGTCCCACTGGCTTGCACATTCAGTTCCTATACCTGGGGCCCCCATCAGGTCGAGGGGCCTATCTTGCTTTGCTCCCGCAGGCCGTGTTCGGGCTGCAGGGAGCCCGAAGCAGCAGTCGAGTAAACATCAACAGAGCTCATAAAGACACAGTTTGGCACATTGGAGCTGAAGCGTTTCATCGTGTTTTACAAACGGATGAAGGCTTTGATGCGCCAAGTTAAACGACTTCCAGATAGATAGATAGATAGATAGATAGATAGATAGATAGATAGATAGATAGATAGATAGATAGATAGATAGATAG
>JAOXYM010000018.1:11909977-11941152 GCA_028567055.1 Leptatherina wallacei
GATAGATAGATAGATAGATAGATAGATAGATAGATAGATAGATAGATAGATAGATAGATAGATAGATAGATAGATGAGGGTGTGGTTGGAGCAGAGGATGTGCACATCTTCAGCTCCTACAGCAGCCTACTTCTCACATGAAATCTCCAAGCAAAACGTTGTCAGATCTACTTAAATAAGCCACTAACAACCCAAATATTCTCTCTATTAAATAAAGAATTCAAACTGATTTTTAAAAATCGAATTATTCCCAAATCTCTTTTTCTTTTACCAACATATCTTGACTACTTTCATAGTTGAAAACTGTGCAGGCAGTTTTCTAAAGGACAGACTTAGTCGGAGGAATAGAAGACGCGTCCTTACCTTGCCCCGCTTCTCTAACACAGACAAAACAAAAAAAGCGCCTGCACGGCTTTACTGCTGGTGGTTGAATAAGCAAATCCAGGTGAGAAAGTGTTTGCACACCCCGGTAAGCTCTTATATATTGCCTGCAAAATTAGCCGTTATTACTGTCACTGTTTAGTGATGGCGAGCTTGAAAAAAAAAAGCCCTCTGCAATCAAGAACCAAACGCATCTTTGCAAATTATAGGTAATTGTCAATGTCCAGATTATGATAATGGAGGCCCTAATCCTGGAGAATAATTATTGTGGAGTGTTACAGTTGAAGCTGTCCAGTAAAGCTAACTGTCATTATTTAGACTCGATTTGCAAAACGGGGGGAAAACTAGCTGAGTGGAAAATGTTCGGTTGGAAATAAACGGGGGCTCTCCATGTAATAGCACCACTGGTGTGCGTGCGCGCGTGTGTATGTGTGTGTAAAAAAGAGAAAGAGTGTGTGAGTGAGGGGGCGAGGTGTGTGGGGGGTGGTTAGCGAGATATATACAGTTTGCAAATGTGTGGACGTGCAAGGGATTGTGCACGCGGTAAAGCGTCCTTGGTTGCGTGCGTGTGCCATGTAAATTTCTGGAATGACCAAGTTCGCATTGTGACGATGGCCCGCAGTTTACCCTGCATCAGAAATTAGGCTGACAACAACAAAAGGCTGTGTGGGGGTTTTAGATTAAGAAATGCATTGTCTGTAGCGGTATAATCAGTGTGTGTGAGTGTGTGAGGTGTTTTAGAGCAGCAATCAAGAATTCAGTGTCAGGTGGAAAAGGTGCCTGCGTGAGTAAGGTGCATTTATGGTGTGTGAATGTGCTTGTTTGAGACAGATGATATTTTTAATGCAACATCTTCATTTTAAAACATCTTAGGCCTAATCTTTGCGCACCATTTTCCAGAAGATTTGTTACAAATCAATTCTCACACTGTCAGGGTTTGTTTTAAGCAGGATTTTTATTCTACAGAATATCTTTTTTAGTTGGCAGTGCTTGTGTTGCCTGCTAATGCTGATATTTGTGTGTGCCCCCCCCCCCTCCTTTTTTTTATTTCACCCCGGAAGGTGGGCTGTGGCCGGCGGGAGTGTCAGAGCTCTGGAGCCGGTCTACCCCCACAGGAATGCGGATTTTCTCAGATCTCCGTGCCGCCCCCCTCGCCTCCTCTCTGCCATTCAAAGCGGCTAATTGTAGGGGACACAAAGCGAGAGACTGCAGAGTGTCTGCTGCAGAGAGCAGGCATTTTATTTCCAGGCAACCTAGAACCAAAGGGACTCAATCTGAGGCTTTTCTAATAGATCGAATTTTAAATAAAAATTAAAAAAGGATCAGCTTTTGAACAAGTCAGAAATAGCATAATAATAATAATAATAATAATAATAATAATAATAATAATAATAATAATAATAATAATAATAATAATAATAATAATAAATTCTTACAATAAACTTCACAAAATTTTGTCTTGGAATTCCAATATTTCCCCTTAATTTATTTTTAAATCCATGACTGAACCTCAGTCTCTTTCCCTCTCTGATCCAAAGGGGGGGGAAGGAGATTTCTTACAAAGCGGTTGACATTTTCTTCAGATATAAGAAATAACTAATAAAAGTTACAATAAAAAGGAAAACATAAATGACTGGACTAATAGGTGGCATAATAATGGCAAATGAAAGCCGTTATAATCAGATCAATCTCAAAATCTCGCAGTTGTGATTTACAGCCTTATAAAAAACTGTCACCTGAGGCGTACACGCGCATTACTTATATCTAGTCTCTGTGGTTATCATCAGTCTAAATAACTGAGGTTTAAAGTGAACAGATAGGGAAGGGAGGCGGAAGTTTTCAAAGTTCCATTGTCCATTTAAACGTTTAATAGTCTTCCAAAAAATGCAATAAATTACATGCACACATTTACACATTTTACACGTTTTCCTCTATGACTGGCATCAAATACATTGCATATTCCTCTGAAATGTGAACACGAGTCCCATAGAAGAAGAAAAAAATGAAATGAACAACAAGGTGTTTATTTTTCCTTTCTTTTCTTTTTTCTTAATATAACGTCCCAGCTCCGAGAGCCAACGAGTGTTGTATCGAGTTGGGCGTCTGAAGGTGGGAAGCCATGGAGGTGCCGGCGGACGTGTACCACGAACCCGTGTTTTCCAAAAAGTTAGAAGCCACCGTGTTGATGTTTTGTGGCTGCAGGCTGTGCGACCTGGAGGGGCCCTGCGTGTCCCAAACGGCCGGGGATTGTGGAGAGTTGCAGGCCATGGGGTCGCTGGAGCTGGGGCTGTGCTCCGGTGGAAGCTCGCCGTTTTTCATGATCTTCTTAATCTTAGATCTCCTGTTCTGAAACCAAATTTTGACCTAAAGAAGAAAAATTTAATATTTAGCATTTCACCTGACAAGTAAGGACCACGTGATGATTAAACAACAACAAAAATCTGAATAATTATTTTAATTGCTATTCATTGAAGACATTTTAAACGACCATTTTAAATGTATTTTTATATATACATATATATATTAAAAAAATTAAATCCCACCTGTGTTTGCGTGAGTCCCAGTGAGGCTGCCAGCTCGGCTCTCTCCGGCAGCGCCAGGTACTGCGTGTTCTGAAACCTCCTCTGCAAAGCGGCCAGTTGGAAGCTGGAGTAAATTGTTCGGGGTTTTCTCACTTTCTTCGGCTTGCCATTCACCATCCTCACCTCAGGCTCACTTATCTCCTTTTCTGTTCAAATAATCCAAACAAGAATAAGCATAAGTGTCTAGACTTGCAAAAATAAAATACGATTTAAAAATAAAAAAAAAAAAAATGTTTGTGGGTTTGGTAACATATCCACAAATGAATAAAAAAAACTATGTTTGTTATTTTAAATAAAACGTATTTACTTCCTGTTGATATATTAAAGCATTTGCTAAATAACTTGTCTTTAAATTAATATAGGCCTATACATTTTTCTAATTAAATGCATTTCGTTTCATATTGCATAAATATAAAGAAACAATCAGATAAAGGCATAAAAATAATAAAATCTGATTAGATAATTCTGGAGGGATATTCCATTTCTTAATCAAAAATTTTCTTTTACAACAATTAAAAACGTTTAAGCCCGTACCTTGTGGACTCGGCTGGGCTTGCACTCTGCTATAAGTCCCGGCATACTGGTGGTAAGCAGGGGTCGTATACGAGCTGTAATCACTGTAGGATTTTGTCGAGTAATTTCCAGCAGATCCGTTTACACCCGGGTACTGGTACTGATAGGCGTTGAGAGGCTTCCCGTACGAAGTGGAGCTGGGCGAGCAGTAGCCGTGATTGACTCCACTGGTTGGACTGTAGTAGCCAGAATCCGTGGCTGAGGATTCGGGTAAAGTAGGAGATTCCTGAGACGGATGATGCATGGTGGAGAGTTGAAAGGTGCTCTGAAAATCGGCAGGTTTTACACTCGGGATCCTCCGATCGAAAACTCCAGTCATACTTCGAGACGGATAGGCGTGGGTTTCTCTTATTCAATCAACCAAAGGAAAAATAATAATAATTTAAAAAAGCACAAGACAATCTAACTCCAAAGCGATATGAAAACTACACTCTCATTATGTCGAGACGTGCTCAGGCCGTCGGGCTCTGGTGAAGACTGCAGCCAGCCCCGCAGCAAAGACTTGGTTAAATCCCAAATCGCGCTCTTACGCACTGCAGGGAGGATCTGGTTCGATTGGCCAAGGCGCGCACAGACACAGCTACACCCAATTCACTCCGCCAGCTTTCTTATGAGGGGGAAACCAATCTGGCTAGTTGGCTGCATTGGCGTGTTTTTATATTTATCAATGGGGGGAATTGAAGTGTCGCCAGTTTATCAGGGGGATAAATTAGCGCAACAAAACGTCATAACATTAAAAAAAGAAACGAAGAAGGGCTCCAGCTGCATAATTTGGTCTTCATTTTCTTTTTAATTAAGTTCTGCATTTTTTTGGGGGGGGGGGGGGGGGGGGTCTCGGCGTCTTTCGGTTTATTTAATCGGGCACACTTTAAGCCCGGAATCAGTTGATTCAATCTCACATTAAATGCAAACTTCACAAATTTACTTGATAATTTTATTTCCAATTTAAACAGGCATAAAACCTGCAGGGAAGTTTAACAGGACATTGCTCGCATCTATCAGCCCTTTAAAGAATTATGTGTATCCATCATCATCACATCTAATATAGCTAGTAGTCTACTTGTGCTGTTAAACTATAGTGTTCATGCTTACAGATTTTATTCACAGTTTCTTTACTTTAAGTCTGCTGCGGAGTAGGCCGACACAAAAAACATTCTTTAGTCTACATATTCAGTGGTGAACAGCGCCGACCAGTGTGGAAACCGAGAAGCAGCAATGAGATCTTATTTAAGCACACAATTAAACCAAATATTTAAAAGGTTGTACGGCAACAGGTGTGACGATATTAATATTGGCATTAAATTGTAATTTATAGTGTATTACACATTTTTAGCATTTACTGGAGACATTCTAACACGAACCGGTAGGCTTTCATAATCACGTTGCATCTGTCTATTATGCAGGCGTCAGTGTTTATTCAAGGACAATATCCTATCAAACAATTAAAATTAACAAGCCTACAATCGAAATGTACCGATAACTCTAGTGTTTCTCTACTGTGTTAAGCAGGGAGTAAATTAAACGGAACTACTCTGCCTTGTTGAACTTTTTCTAGGTCATATCAACAACTGAAATAAACGCAAACAAAACAACAACCAAAAAAAAAAAAAAATCCCTTTGGCAGTTGACCCTATTTAATACCCCGGAAATACTTCCCCTCCCGGAGCTGTGAACTACTTCCTGTGGTGGGTTACACTAATGACTGTAAAATATTGGTTTACACTCTGTGTATGCGTCATATTTTAAGCCACGCAGATAATACGAAGCGCGTGGTGTAGCGCCAACTATGTATTTAGTTGTTGTACTAAAGAACCTGCCGATATGGTATAAACTATTTGAATCGCAATCGACGCTGAGAGCGCGCAATGTGCATCTGACATCACTGAGGAATTTCAACAGCGAGATGAACCCCCCCCAAGAGCTTCCATTAAAACATGAACAGTTCCAGAGTGGATTAGCAGTGTATTAAACAATTTGAAAATGTGAAATTAAATCAAAAGTAGTTTTTTGACCAATTTATAGAGGATATGTAACAAAAATTTACTTATTTAAAGAGCAAACTACCATACAACGCCCCAATTAATAAGTGTAAAATTTTTTTTTAAAAATTGGTTATTGCAATATTACTTTAAAACAAATCACTTTACTGTCATGACGGGGTGGACATATACCATGGGATAAGAACAAGGTGGCATCTTCAAATAAAAATATTTGGGCTTGCTAAACGGAAGTGGCCAAAAGCGGAAGTGAATGGCATGGAGTCATCTTGCCCCGCACGGGTCTTTTCTGTGCTATCTTTTCTCTCGACTCTCGTTTTGTATGGTGGGGGGATGGGGTCGTGCCTAGGATGAGAGACTCCAAATAACTATATATCTTTATTTTCGAACTGTGTTTCCTCCGTTGCTGTTGGACATCTAAGTACTTGTCGGCTACGCATGAGTTTATGTGAAGTTTAGCTTACATAAAGTGGAGTGTCTGTACGTCCACAACACACGCTTAAAAAGTCGAGAAAATGTATTCTACTGGAGGTAAGTGTTGCAGCTAACATTAGCACCAGCTAAGTGATGGAGCTAGCAAAAATTAAATCACTAAGTATGTGTTGCACTTTTTTGCTACATTGCAGAGGACCATTGGTTAAACATAATCTACTCTTTTGAATACCCAGATCTTGTTTGGATTAACTAGTTATTCTTGTCTCAACAAATCTTTTTACGAAGATAACGTCCTTGTCTTAAGTTGAGGCATAAGTACCAGAGGCAAGCTTAGCTAGCGTGCAGCAACAACAAGCTGCCGTTAGCCAAGTTAGCTCCAGTGGCACCTCGTTTTCCCAACTAGTTTCCAATAATTTTCATTCTGTAATTATTCGAGGCAAAGATTTTTCTCAACAAAGCATATAAATGTACGGTCACGTCAATTTTAAAAAGAAGAAGAAAATAAATACATTGCGGCTAAACGCTTGACATTTATTAGAATGACATGGAGCGGCCGGCAATGCTACCTAATCTCGTCACCAATCGTACCCATGGCCAACTAAACAGTAGCCTATACACCTTCAGTTCTAATTTAAATAGTTTGCAAACGATTTGGTTTCTCAGACACAATCAAACCACATCGTCGCTGGAGAGTGAACTTTATACAATTGAAGAGTAACCGTGTTGTTTAACTTTGAAAAAAAGTGACGCTCTGTAAAATGTAAACAAAAGTAGCTGGGTATTGAACTGTCTAGCTGACTTTTATTAAACTGTGTGACGAATTCTATAGGAATCGTGCAGTATTTGACATTAATATTTCACTTTAATATTATTTGGCGTTTTAGGTTGGGTGCGTGTTTGGGGAAGCAACCATACATTACATTTTTCAGGATTGTTTTTTGTGATGCAGAAGAATTCTCTTTGCATATTGAAAAGCTAAATGTATGATTTAAAGTCTGACAGTATTGTGGTATTTCCATGAGAATGGGTGGCTTCATCCTTGTTAGATTGCCAGCTTGCACGATACCCTCTGTGAGCATATTGATAAGGGCCCCCTGAATATGGGAGATGGTGCTTTGGAAGTGATAAGAAATTAACCAAGTGTTCACAATATGAATATGCAGTAGAAATATGAAAAGCTTACTGTGCCTTTTTTCTAATTTTGCAGCAGACAATAATAAATAAGAAACATTTATCTTGTTAACTTTTAAAATGTTGAACTTTGATTTCCATCCTGTGTTGAGTGTGCATCACCACCACTCTGGTGTGGAAGTTCGGTATGCTTCAAACAAAGTTTTAAACAATTGTAACATGTAATTTTTGTCCTCTGTAGCTGCTGAGATGATTGAGGGACCCCGTTCCTCTGGGTCGGTAAGCTCTGGTAAGCTTTCTCCATATTTGGGCAAAAAGGCCTTAAAACTGGTCTCAGCAATAATGTAAATAACAACAAAATGTTTTTCAAGCATCCTAGTTTGTATTTGGATGAAGTACCATTTGACTCAGTCATAAAATTGTCCAGAAAAAATGTCACAGGTTTTTTTAAGTCTATTTGTGAATAGCAACCACCCTACATACCAAACAGATGGGAAGAGCCAGCAACCATGTAAGGCTCTCCTACTCTGTCTTCTGTGGTTGTCCTCATCCAGACAAAAGAACACTAATGAAGATGTACAATCCACTTGTGCAAAAGAAAAAATGGGAAAAAGAAAAAACTATGTAGCTGAAACAAATATAACAAGACAGTATTTTTTATAAAGGTAGTTTATTTGTCCAGTTTTTAATATTCATCCTTGTTTTGTTTTTGTTTTTTTAAATCTACATTTTAGTTTAAACTTACACATCATATCATCTGAATTGACCCCAGACCAATTCAACATTTTAAATGTTGTTAAAAACATTGATATGTCTAACATTGCTGATGGTGCAGGATGTACCAAAAACAAGAGGCAAAGACATTCACTAATGCTCCTAATGTTCCTGACAGCTGATCGCTGGCTTGGGGTGTCAGAGCCTCTATGGGTGTTCATCTGTTTGAATGAACAGAGCTGGGGCACAAAGATAAGAATATGGGTAGAGAGTGTGCTCTGACATACTGAAATACCTGAAGTTACAGATCTGGAACTTCTCGGATGAGCATGTCCACCAGCAACAGAAAATTTAGTATCTCTTTTCAAGAATAATTCAAAGAACAAACATGGCAGACTTTTCAGGTGTATGACAGGAAGAAGGCTCTTATTTGCAGTTTGGAAAAGCACAAATACTCATACTGCTTAATGGGAGCTGGCAGTGTAAATTTGAATTGCACTGCTGGTAGAAACCAACTCACAAGCTTACGATGATAGAGTAGATGTCTGAAACCTATATTCTATGATGAGGCGAGTCAGCCAGCTGGAACACAGAACAACAAGAAATAAAAACTCAGTTTGAATGATGACAATATAACTCACTTCCAAATATTGGTGAAACTTGTAAAGCAGAATAAAGAAAACCAGCTGCTTCAAAATTATACCAGTTAAAACCGATGGTTGAGTCATTTGGGCCATTATTTATTGCCCACATTTAAGCGAATTCCCCCTCAGTTTAGGATTTTATCAGGTCTTTGATTTGTGAGGTGAAAAAAGATTTTGTACAAGGATAATATTTCCCTTCTGAAGATTGGTTTTATATCTACAAAAAGACTTGGCTCATATCTCTTCATGCACGATTCAGTCCTGCCTTCAAACTCATTGACTTAACATGTGCAATGAGCCTGCATAATATTTCTTCTCCGATATTTTTTTCAGGAATTGCTCAAACTTGGGAGTAGATAGAATGCATTTATTTTGTTTTCTTTGGGGAAAAAACATATTTTCATGACAAAACAATGATATGTGTCTAAGCACATTAATTGGTCTTTAGGGTTTTCTGATGTCTTTTATTATGTCATTCTAGCTTTAATTTTTTTTTTTGTTTTTCTTTCATTTGACCCACCTCTTTTAGACCCACCATCTTCCCCAGTTCCAGAGTATGTATTTAAACCACCATCACGGCCCGACTTTGGCACCATGGGCAGGACAATCAAGCTCCAGGCTAACTTCTTTGAGATGGAAATCCCCACATTGGAGGTCTATCACTATGACATCGACATTAAGCCTGAAAAATGCCCTAGGAGGGTTAATCGGTATGTCCAAACTACATTTAATAAGCAGATGGGATAGCAAAATTTTCGAAAGATTATGATGACATATCTAATTTTGTTCACAGTGAAATTGTGGAGCACATGGTCCAGCACTTTAAAACTCAGATCTTTGGTGATCGAAAGCCAGTATATGATGGAAGGAAAAATCTCTACACTGCTATGCCTTTGCCCATAGGCAGAGATAAGGTCTGTATTGTACACTGCAACCTCAGCAGATTAGACTTCCACATTGTGAACATTGCATTTAAATGAATTGGTTTAAAAACAGCCATCTGAAAATATCAGTATGATACATTGCCCTTTTCTTGTTTTTATCCACACAGGTGGAGCTTGAGGTGACAATTCCAGGTGAAGGCAAAGACCGCAGCTTTAAAGTGGCAATCAAATGGGTGTCCTGCGTTAGCCTGCAGGCTCTGCATGAGGCGCTATCAGGACGTCTGCCCAGTGTTCCCTTTGAGACTATTCAAGCGTTGGATGTGGTCATGAGGCATTTGCCATCTATGAGGTAGGTCTCAGTTGCTGTTTGTATCGTCATTAACAGCTGTGGCCTAGCCTCCAGAATGGCTTCAAATAATTCTTGTGTAAAGCAAAGCCAGCTCTACGTTTGTCAGATGACTACATGTGGTATCTTAATTTTGAGCATTTAGTACAACTATGTAGTTATTTTACCTTTTCGCTTCCTTAAAGGATTAATCATATAGCTAAGTGCAAACCTGCAAGATTATAAGCAATCAAAATCTGGCCACAATAAATGGGTTGTATTCAGATAAACAGGCTGCATACAGATAATATATCTGCTCATTGTAGCTTTTGTTTCCTAAAACGTGTTAATCATTTTTGCCACAGGTATACCCCAGTGGGACGCTCTTTCTTCACTCCCTCTGAGGGATGCTCAAACCCGCTTGGGGGTGGCAGAGAAGTATGGTTTGGTTTCCACCAATCTGTCAGACCCTCACTTTGGAAAATGATGCTCAACATTGATGGTAATCTATATGTGGTTCGGAAAATTACTAAAATTAAGTTGTTAGCATTTATATAACCTCTTGATGCTTGTTTTTGTTGCAGTTTCTGCCACTGCTTTCTACAAAGCCCAGCCTGTAATTGAGTTCATGTGTGAGGTTTTGGATTTCAAAAGCATTGAAGAACAACAGAAGCCTTTAACGGACTCTCAACGAGTGAAATTTACAAAGGAAATCAAAGGTAAGTAATACTTAGGACAAAGCTTGTTTGTTAGTGGCAAGTGATGTCTGACTATTTTATGTGTTTCTTTGTTGTTGTTGTTTTGTGAGGGTAGTATTTACCACCTGATCTGAATTAATAATAAGAAAAAAAATTAAACAAGATTCTTGTTTTCTTACTGAAGTCTGACATTTACCAGTCTCCCTTTAAGTAATTTCTCTTGTTCTACCTTAATCTCTGTGTTTAAGAAGACAACCCATTTGTGGCATGATGGCCATTCAAAAAATGTCTACTTTTCATAGTTTTACCGTTTGTTTTACTGCTGTTGTTCTTTGTTTCCCCTATTTAGGCCTGAAGGTTGAGATTACTCACTGTGGACAGATGAAAAGGAAGTACAGAGTTTGCAACGTGACCAGAAGACCAGCCAGCCACCAAACGTGGGAATACTCCCTTATTTTTCTTAAATCGTGTCATTCAAATGTTGGCTCCTGTAGTTGAGCGCACACAGTATCAGATGAGCTACAAGAAATGTGTTTATAAATTCTAAGTGAGATGAAATGCATACTGGGGCAGACTTTTCTAAGTAGTTTTGGCTATTCAGATATACAGATAGGAAAATAGTCCCTCCAATGATTTGAAATGTCACACAGGCACGCTGAGTTTCTTCTCTTTATTCCACCAGATTCCCTTTGCAGCAGGAGAATGGCCAAACTATTGAATGCACAGTAGCACAGTACTTCAAAGACAAGTACAAACTCATCCTGCGATACCCCCACCTCCCATGTTTACAGGTGGGACAGGAGCAGAAGCACACCTATCTCCCTCTAGAGGTAAACAACGCCGGTTTCTTGTGCTTCCAATGTTTTATTTAAAAAAAGTGATCCCAGTTAAAATTGATTTCCTTTAAACATGTTTTATTTTGAACATGACCTCTCAGGTGTGTAACATAGTGGCAGGACAGCGCTGTATCAAGAAGCTTACAGACAATCAGACCTCCACTATGATCCGTGCCACAGCCCGATCAGCACCAGACCGTCAGGATGAGATTAGTAAATTGGTAAGTTATTGAGTAGTAAATGTAAAATGAATGCAATGGACATGTCTGCTCTAAGACTTTAACCTTGATTTAAATAAACCTGGGTGTTTCAGCTGATCTGAGGCTTTCAATGTGAGACAGGAAGGACAAAACGTTTCAATTTAACCATAAGCTACAGGGCAGGATTAATCTGTAATGTTTAGTAATTAGCAATTAACCACTGGTTCTGCCTTCATTTCCCCACCCCAGATGAGAAGTGCCAACTTTAACACTGACCCTTACGTTCGTGAATTTGGAGTGATGGTAAGGGATGAAATGACAGAAGTGAATGGTCGTGTCCTCCAAGCACCTTCAATACTTTATGGCGGCAGGGTATGTACATAACTGGTTTGAGTGTGTTAATGGGTGTCTGAAAATATACTAAATCACGTTAAAAAAAAATTGATTTAAAACAACCTTTTTTTTTTTAAGCAAAGTTTTATTTTTCTGTTTATATAGTGTTTATAACTGATATGTTTGCTTGTCATACAATTTGCAGAACAAAGCAATAGCTACACCAATCCAGGGAGTATGGGACATGAGAAACAAGCAGTTCCACACTGGTATAGAAATCAAAGTGTGGGCCATTGCCTGCTTTGCCCCACAGAGACAGTGCACTGAACTCCTGCTCAAGTAAGTGAGATTCTCTGAATATATTTGCTCCAGTGTACTGCACATGTATTTAATTTCTTTGCTTTTTGTATGCCATTGTTAGCATTGATAGACAGAATTATTAGCAAATGGGGGTATCAAATCACAGAAGCAATGTATACACTTAAACATACTGTATAGAAGCAAAGGGCTGGGCTGCATGGACTTGAATCTGTGTTTTTGTGTTAAATGATGAAAGAGTTTTCTTTGAATTCTTTCTCTTTATTGGTGAATATTTGAATGAGAAATACACACTTTACAGCAGGAGAGAATATTATACAAGCAAATAAATTCAAAAAGTGTAATGGTAGACATGGACACCATAATGATTACACAAAACTAACACACGAGTGACTAGACAAAGTACAATGATCAGAGAAAGTGACAAAAAAAATAAAATAGAATAATATGAAGGGAGCTGCAAAGCAGATCAGTCAGTCGCCACGTTTAAACAAGAGTTTTAATTCCCCTTTAATTCGGAATAAAAGTAAAATCTGCTTTAAAAGAGATGAAAATTGACCGTGTAAACACCTCATTCCAAATGAAAATGTTCATTCCAAATTTAACTTAATTCCGAAGTAAGTGGCTGGTTTATTCTCATTTTAATTCAGAATTAAATAATTCCTCGTGTATATGTTCATTGCTCTTTAAGTTCATTCTGGTCGTTTGGGCATGCTCGTTCCCTTGTCCTGTCACCATGACACACACATTCTGCGCTGGCTGACCGAAGCAAGGGCTGGACTCGAGCCGAGTCTATTCATGTGAAAGTGAAGTAGTATTCTAGTGTGCAGCTGCCGCTACAAAACTAGAATCAAAATCAAGCGAAATTGGTTCTAATGTGGTTTTTCCATGTTGTAGTCGAAAAGAAGCAGGAGGCGGAGTTTGTTTTCTTCCGGTAGACTGACTACATCATTTCCGCCCCCTGTCCAATCAGAACCCTTCCCAGCCCCCAGAACCTTATTTCGGAATTATTTCCATGTTAACCCGAAGGAGAATACTTCCATTCCGAATTATTTTTTACAATTCAGAATAATTGATTCCGAATTAAAAAAAACCATAATGTAACCCTGGCCAGTCAGGAGGAACTTTGAATTAAAATAAGACTTATTTCCTGTCAAACCTCTGTGTCCTTAGTTTGATTTTTTTTTTCATTTTAAGTAAGATATTTGTTGAGTTGCTTTTTACAAATCTGTTGTATTAGCTATGATTTGATTTTGGCTAAATTTGTATGAGATGATGACAGGTTAAGCTAATTTTCCCATGCACCTCACAGCCATGTGTTCACCTGAATCTACTAATGCCAGTGACTGAGCCAGGCAGTCAGAGATGTTAGTTAGAACTCTAATCTTTCTTTTTTTTCTTTTGTTTTCTTTTTGCGCTTTAAAAAAATGCAGTCTCAATTGATGTGCACAAACACAAAAATACATTGGACTTTGACTTTGTTACTTCTGAGATTTCTAATGCAACACAGCTGGGGTTTCAACTGTTAATCTGTGATGACAACTGCTTTGACATACAGCTGTTTATTTATTTACACGAGCAAAGCTTTCTCTACTAAATTCATGTCTTCAGCTGGATGTTTGCAAGTCAGCAGACTGTCACATCATGTTTATTACATCTACGACTGGTATGGCTCATTTTTATCAAGGTCTAGAACTAGCCATGGATTTTTTTATAGTTAAAATAAACATTTAGTTAAAGAAAAATTTTGCAGTACAGTGTGAAAAATTAAGATAAGGAATGTCAGGCCTTCTACTCAGTATTGTACATTTGGGCCTCTGCTTTTAAGAGTTGAGTTTTTCATCTGCTCTTGATTTTGTTTTTATGTTAGTGCATTACATCAGTTGTTTTTTCTCTAATTCACAACTCAAATGTCTAGGTCTTTCAACCTAAACTGCTAAACCTTTTTAATAAACAAGCCTTTCATTTGTCAGAGCTTTTACAGATCAGTTGAGAAAGATCTCTCGTGATGCAGGGATGCCCATCCAGGGTCAACCTTGCTTCTGCAAGTACGCACAGGGGGCAGACAGTGTCGAGCCAATGTTCAGACACCTCAAGTACACCTACCAGGGCCTCCAGCTGGTGGTGGTCATCCTTCCTGGGAAGACACCAGTCTACGGTAGGGGATCCACTCACACATAATCTTCCCAACGTATGATGCAAGAACTGAATGTTTCTTTTTGTGATAAATAATATAGACCCAATTAGAAAGTAGTAAAAGAAACCCTGAGTGAGTCCTCATTAAAAACAGGTACAACCTGACAGTCAGCATATTTTAACCCCTTCAAACATCCTGCTAATACAACAGATTGCAGTTTTTAGTTGCTTTTGATGATTGTCTCACTGGAATTTTGAGTCTCCATTTATCACAAGCAGTCACTTTGTTTGGGAAGTAAGTTCAGTTTTGTCCATTTGAAACTAAAAAAATAAAGCCTGCAGACTTGTTGTTTTAAAAAAAATTTTTTTTTTCCCTCTATAGCATTCTCTCGTACGAGTTCTCATGAGGCAATTTAGTTTAGAGGCAGTTTAGGCATGTTTTGTCACTTAAGTACAGTTTGTTTTTAAAAGGGTTCAGTGGCAATCATTGTTTTCATGTGTTATTTCATGTTTTATAGTTTAACCAATGCAAGGCCATTAAACAATAGTAACTATATTTTCCTGGTTTGTCCTGTTGCTTTTATGTTTTGTTGTTGTCCCCGGAAGGACTTCCATGTTGCTCTTTAAAATATACACTAACCATTGCCACCAACCAGTTAATAATCACAATCAATAAAATGTGAATGACTAGCCGGACTGCAGAAGGGATGTTCCGATACAATTTTTTCTGTCCGATACGTTGGGTTTGAGTATCTACTGATACTAGGTACCGATCCGATGCCCGTGTTATTCTGTTAAGAGGTCCATAAAATTTATGATTTTAAATGAATTATATTTATTATAGCCTGTGATGTATGATATTACTATTATTCAATGGCCTTGCATAGGTTAAACTATAAAACATGTATGAACACATAAACAATGAATGCTTAAGCCACTGAACTTTTTAAAAGTTTTTTTTGAGCAGATGAACTCGTCAAAGAATTTCAATTTTAAAAAAATCTTGGGATTTGGACTTGGGCTGAACGTTTTCCACAACGGACAGGTGCTTGTCATCCAGGACGATAAATTCTAAAACTTTGTTTTTGTGGTGGCTTTCTGGCTTGCTTTTGTGAATTTCTAATGTTTTTTAAAAGCATTTGCTGGTGTTTTTAGTTGCTGCGGTTCGTGGAATGTTTCCTTCAACCCTTTAAAACCAGATGCTGTCTTGGCGACAGAAATTGACTTGCATTATTTGAAATACTGTATCTCTTCAACCATTTGTGCTATCAACGTAATTCCAATGGATTCTGAAAGCTGTGAAACGCAGCTTTGCGCTGATATACTGCACATTACAGTGGTGGCACTGCTGCCTCTACCGCTAATGCTAAACATTACCACACCAGAGACTTGGTTGCAACTTCCTCTCTGCCTTCCAACTCAAAACAATCCGCACGCATAATTGCATAACTTCCTATGTCTGTGGTGGGGTTGGTTGGGAAAAAAAGAATTATGATTCCGTTTCCATGGTATTGGATGGTAGACAAAAAACTTGTTGATCCGATCCTTTTACTTTTGGCTAGGGGTGGGTTTAAAAAATCGATTAATCGATTCAAGTTAAATTAATTCAATATCGATTCATAAAACTAAGGATCGATTTTTTTTTTATGTCCAATATTTTTTTATTTTTTTATTTTTTTTGCAGGTATGTCCATATTTTCTGATGACGTTACCCAATTTAGAGCAACTTTATTATCATGCTCTGTGTTTTATTAAAAAAGTTACCTGAGATTAAAGAAACATAAGTGTTGTTAAACAATTAGCTGTAAATGAATCGAAATTGAATCGAAATAAACTATTGTGAATCTAATCGAATCGATTCAGGGAATTAGGGACGATACCCAGCCTTACTTTTGGCAGGATCGTTGAGTATTTCCGATGCTAATATCTGTATTGGCCCAACTCTAGACCTCAGTCTGCCAAACCTGGCATCAACTTTGGTCTTTCACTTTCTTTACAGAGACTTATCTGCTGATCTGCTGCTTCATTCCCAAATCATGGAAATGAAAAGAAAAATACTTTTATTTATCCCTCTTAGGGGGAAATTATTGTAGTAGCAGGGTTTTTTTTTTCTAATAATAATAATAATGATGATACAAACCATTTTGTATCATAGAAGTCCTCCAAGTAGACTTCTTTGTGACTGCTCCCCATTAATATTTTAGAATGACCATTGACTATTGATAGAATGGTCTATTCTACGAACTATCCAAATAAAATAGTATAAGGAATAAATTTACATCGGTGCAAGTTATTGCAAGGGTAGAGGAGCTGTGATAGTTATTTCCCTAATATGGTTGTAGATGAATGCCAAAAATCATTAACAGAAGACACCAAAGCAGGTTTGTAAAAAGTAACGCACTTGATCAAGTTCTGTTTATTTATATATCTTCTCATTGTTTTATGTTTTTATAGCTGAGGTAAAACGTGTTGGGGACACAGTACTAGGAATGGCCACACAGTGTGTGCAGGTGAAGAATGTACAAAAGACAACACCTCAGACCCTCTCCAACCTTTGCCTGAAGATCAACGTCAAGCTTGGTGGCGTCAACAACATCCTCCTCCCACAGGGCAGGTAAGTGGAAATACTGATACAGTCATTGTTCGGACATTCACATTCAGACCAAGTACTTTTAAGATATCGTTATCACAATTGAGATTTTATTTATTTATTTTTAATTTGTCTACTTGTGAATTCTTTTTCAGGCCGATGGTTTTCCAACAGCCAGTGATCTTCCTAGGCTCAGATGTGACCCATCCACCTGCAGGAGATGGAAAGAAACCTTCCATTGCTGCTGTAAGGAACATTACATCGTAGCATGAAGATGTGTTCTCTTTTAAAAAGTAGAAATATAGCAATGCATTTTACAGAACGGTTCTGGGGTTGGTAGATAATTATTGTCGGCTTTTGCACCAACCCAGAAAGTAAACTCACTGTTAAAGTTCTCTTAAAGATGGGGACTTTTGCAACCATTATTAAAGAAAAAAAATTGTTTTACTGATGTAAAGCTATTCAGCTTTTTTCCATCTAATCATCACTTAAGGCAGTGCAAAGTGAAGCCTTCTGCTTTCAGAATAATAACCCTCTTTTATTCCATTTGTCAAGCCTAAAGCTGAGATTGTCGTTCAGTTCATTTTTCATTGCCTGAGTTTTACCTTCATTTGATGAGAGTTGCTCTGCTGCTTTAGGTGGTAGGTAGTATGGATGCCCATCCCAGTCGATACTGTGCCACAGTGCGGGTTCAGCAGCACCGTCAGGATATTATCCAAGACCTGGCCAACATGGTGAGAGAGCTGCTTATCCAGTTCTACAAGTCCACGCGCTTCAAGCCCACCAGAATCATCTACTATCGAGATGGCATCTCTGAGGGCCAATTCAGCCAGGTAATATGCAGATCAGGGAAGCTGCAGACCAAAATCTAAAATGTAAAAAAAATATTTTTTTTAAATTGGACAATTTTTTTAAAAGAAAATTGTTCAAACTGAGAGTAAATGCTGTCGTTGATTCTATGCATATGCATGAATTAAAATTTTTGCTTCAAGAACTAGGCTTTTAAGATTTTTTTTTCTTTCCTTTTTTCTCTTTTTTTTTTTTTTGCATGTAGGTTCTTCAGCATGAGCTGCTGGCGATCCGTGAAGCTTGCATCAAACTAGAGAAGGATTACCAACCTGGTATTACCTTTGTGGTTGTTCAGAAGAGACACCACACAAGACTATTCTGTATGGATAGAAATGAGAGGGTCAGTATTTCATTGTTGGGAATATTTTAAACTTTGATAGCCAGTTTAGTTTGATAATGAGAGCAAGTATACAAGATTATAATGTAATTTTAATGCATTTAGTAGTGGTTACCTACTAAGTAGAACGAACTGTTCTGATGTATAAACACTAGAATTCTTGGAGCTATGAAAATTTTCATAAGGCTGAAGTCCCCTGGGCCCCCTGAGGTTTCATTTCACACAGCAGCAACTACATGTTCTTATGTAAATCCTGTGTTAGCGCTTTCCTGGAAGAACATATCCCAAGAACATATGGACATTTATTCTTATAAGGTCCTGTATGTTGTAAAATACACCATCAATCCATCTCTGCATACCACCCTTTACAGAATACTTTTACATTATCTGATCACTGCAGATTTGAACTGACGGTCAAGTCAAGAGTGACCATTTCTGTGTGGTGCAGTCCAAAGCCTTGGTTGAGTATGTGATTTGAAAAACAATATCTCATTTAGTGAGGTGTGGTAATTAAATGTGGTAGAGGGAGGGGGGACTCCAGGAGAGGCTGAAAATCCTGCTAATTCTGATGTTAAAGCTATAGTCCTGCGCAGATGTCAGCAAAGCAGCTGTTTTAGTCTCTTGTGAGTCCCCAAATATTGGAAGTAATTCAACCCTAGCATTGATTAATCCCATCTTCTTCATTCCAGCCTTTTGAAATGGACTTTTTATTCTTCAGACCTTGACAGGAACATCCATTTAGACAGTCTCGGCTCACCAGAGCATTTTTATTTGTTTTTTTTAAAGGTTGGCAAGAGTGGGAACATTCCCGCAGGAACCACAGTGGACACCAAAATCACTCACCCATCAGAGTTTGACTTCTACCTTTGCAGTCATGCTGGCATTCAGGTAAGAACTTGATTGGTGTCAGCTTTTGCTGAACTCCTATTTTATGTATTAAGGTCATCTAAACTGAAAGGCCCTTGATTTAAAAGAGACAATGCAAATCAATCGACATTTCAGTTTAAATTTAAAATATAAATGTCAGAGTTGGCTAATGAGCAAATTTTAATCTGTAGACCCCTAGCAAGTCAACGCCCACATGTCTGCATATTATTTATTCTGGTAGAAAATTCTTTTATTAGCACACATGTAACACTTGTCTTCCATTATCATTCTTTGCAGGGAACCAGCAGACCGTCTCACTACCATGTGCTCTGGGACGACAACCACTTCTCATCAGATGAACTGCAGGTTCTGACCTATCAGCTCTGCCATACCTATGTGCGCTGCACCCGGTCTGTTTCCATCCCAGCACCAGCCTACTATGCCCATTTAGTGGCTTTCCGGGCCCGTTATCACTTGGTGGACAAAGAGCATGACAGGTACAGATGTCGATGCTTTCTACGTGGCAGATTTTGGTTTCTTTACAACTCCGTGCGCATATTTTTAAGATGAATCAAGTTTTATATTCATTACCGCTCTAAGTCATACAACTTTCTCATTTTTCTTTTCAGTGCTGAGGGCAGTCATACATCAGGCCAGAGCAACGGGCGTGACCACCAAGCCTTGGCCAAAGCCGTTCAAATCCATCAGGACACCCTGCGTACCATGTACTTTGCCTGAGAGCACACAACCCCAGGTTGGCGTGGGTGAGACCCCACTGATGGAACATGTTAGTCCTTGCCGTCTCACTGTCAGCTGTAGATAGCATCACAGTGGCTTTAGATCTTGATCTCCCCCCTGGCAAACCTATCAGTTACCCATAAGGCTACAATTGTACTTTAGCCCTTAAATCCACCAAAATCAAACCAGCTAATAGTGTGGGATGCAAAAAGATGCATATAGCTGGGAGAGGTTTTATTTACATGTTGTGTATTGGTGTGTGTGTGCTCATTTGTTGTAGGGAAGTACGTTGAGTAGTTATGAGAGGAAACGGCAAAGTTTGTACACTGCTAAAAGAAATTTACCATTTCTAAACTAGTGTGCAATAACATTATACAGTGGGGTGTTATAGTTTCGATGAAGCCTTTTACCATCCTTTTCCCATTGTGTTTGCTAGGGCCTTGGTGCTTAAAGGGAGAAGAAAATTTGAAATATGAGGGTGACCATTTTTCATATGCCTGATTTAATCCTCTGAACATAATTTATCAGCCAATTGAAGCAAAGTGCACTGACCAGATGGATACTTCAATCAGGACAAAAGTACTTAATATATTGAGATTTGTAGTTTTGGTCCCCCCCCCCCTCATGTGAGACCATCTTTCTTTTGTCACTTCTGTAAAAATCTATGAATTATTTGGCCCACATTTCGCTGGGTTTTGAGTATTTGTCCTTGATTGACACCAATGCAAATTTTATGCCAAATCTGGTGTTAACTAGAGGATTTTCTTTCATCAGATTCTATCATTCATTCCTTGAACCAGTACTTGGTTAACTTTGGAAGAGGGCATTTAATGTTTAGAGACTGAAAGAATAGCAGTGTTAATCCTTTGTCATGTTCATTAATCTGAACAAAGAAAGTTGCACCAGTTATTCTCACACCCAGAAATAGTGTATCGGGACTGGCTCCCTACGACGACACCTTTCTAATGTATTCTGAGCCGTGTTTATGTGAGACACATGATTTAGAAGTCAACAGAGGGGAATATGATGAAATCTTTTTTGGTTCCCTTTTTTTTTTTTATTGTCTTCTAATTTTTTTTCTCCCAATCATTTTTTCAGAAAAGTGTGCATGTAGCTGACTTCTGTTTTAGATATATATGCATTTGTAATAATTGTTTTTATTTTTTCCATTATACCCATCAACCCTACTTGTATATTCTAATGTATATAGCATCAGAAAGCAGTAACATTGTCAGAGCGAGATGTTTGAGTGGCTCCTCGATATCCAGGCATTCGGTACAGTGGGGTTAAAGCTACACCATTTTACATTTGAGCTTATTGAAATTCTCTTTTAAAAACCCTCTTTAAAGTAGAGTTTGCTCCAAAAATGGGGAGGGCTTAGAGTTTATGCAAATTAATTTTTGTGACTCTTTTTACTATATAGTAATGTTGCTAATAAGGTATATTTTGAATAAGCTCTCAGTGGAGGCTGCTGGAAAAATTTTAATGAACTTTTTTAGAAAACTGGCCCACTTGTCTAAATTAACTATTTGTATACATGTTTTAAATGCAAATATTCTCTTGCCTTCTAAGACTGTCACAGTCTTACTAATGAAATGAATACATTATAACATCCTACTTTAATGACTACAAAGTTAAGATGGCAAATGTTCAGATTATCTTGATTAGAGGTGAATAGTGTATATTTTCTAACTATGCATCATTTTTAACAAAGATTTAGCATCCTACATGAATTTGGGTCATTTTTAGAGGTAGACAATCAGGGCATTTTATTTAGTTTAATTTTTTCCTATTGTTATTGCATTTAGTAGCGTTTCTTAGTGCTTGTCAACATCTTCATGCCTTTCTAATAGGATGAAGTATTTATGTGGTCATTTGTAACATTGTAGATTTTATAGTGTGAAAATTGGGTGTGTCCTTTGTAACTCATAATCTTTCCTAGCCAAACAAGATTACAAACTTTTACATGATTAATATTCAAAAGAGAGAGAAGCACAAAAGTACATTTTAATTCTAGGTGCTAAAAGTTTTCACTGTAAACCACCTTAAATTCTCACTGGAATGGCCCACAAGGCTTTTTATTTTTTAATTGCGTGTTTAAAAGATGCTTCATAATTTTGAGGATCATTTATCTCCAATTGATGACCTCAATGTTTCCCTTTTTACTCATTACCTGTAAAGAAATCCGACTGACTGTGTTTGTGGGGCATTCTGAAAATCATGTACTTGATATTTACTGTTATGATGTCAATATTGTTCCTATCGGTGCTGGTCTCGCAACATGTAAATTTGGATGCACTTTTGATAGCAGAATATTGGTATGACTTCTACAGATGTGTATTTCTCAGTTGAAACAGGAGGCTCGGCCATATTGTGTGACACTGGTGTAATTGCATGGAAATGGCCGTGTGTTCTACCTCTTGTTACCTGTTTTAAGTGTTATGGTAACATCACACTGCAGGCCATTTCTGTATAATTACCCCTGCTATCTATCTAATTGGCATTGTTGAGTCATGCATTGACAGTAAAGCTTTTAATTGCTTAGTGTGTGCGTGAACACGTTTTCTCAATTCATGTTGTTGCATGATTTTTTTTTCTTTCCTTTTTCTTCATGTTTTTACTTAAGCTAATGAGACAGAATGTTTTCTTTTCTCTTTTACATTTTGCGCGTTGAGCTGTACGACCAAATTCTTGAACTGTGTTTATACCTACACGCAGCTTTCCCTGCTTATTGTCCTTTTATTCTATGCACCACTAAAACACTTTTTTTGACACCTTGGTTCTCTACCTGAGCAGCAAACGACAAATGCAAAGCCCTCATTGGTCATGACCAACTAAATGTCCCAGAGGTGCTGTCAGTCAAATTCTAAAAGTTGTTTCTAAGTTTAAAGGAAAGTCAATAGAAAATGCCATGTAAACCTTGATTAAGTATCTGTGAGTAGAAGCCGAAAAACTGGTTTGTAATGGAGAAAAGTGGAAATGGGAATGGCTTTGTTCCTGTTCGAATGCAGGCCTTTGTAATGTGGCCACATTCACCTTCACTTATTTGAATTTCCATCTCTCAGACCATCTCTTATAGTGATACTTGAGTATTTAGCATATTAGACGGTAGATACCCACTGTGAAGTGTGGAACTTGGATGTGACCAAGTCTAACTTTTTTTCCTTCCAACATCTCATGCAAGAAAATCAAGCTGGTTTGAAAACTTTAGTGAGTATTTCAGAAAAGATGGGTTTGCATTTGTTGTTGCTGCTTTATGTTTTACATTACCTACACCAGCACCTTATAATACCAGATCAGAATGGCATTGTGTTTCCAGGACATGAAACCAATTTTTGACAATGTTAGTTTTTGCACTAAATAAACAAGAATGGACTTTGTTGCTATTCATGCATTAGGGATATTTATCAAGGGGACAGACTTGCTGCCATTTCTTTTTATTTATTTTTCTTTTCTTTGGCATTGGTAGCTCTTAAAAGATGCAACAGGGCTCATTGTGTCCACTCGCCATTCAGAGATGGCCGATCTGGTAAGATTCTATCTAGCCAGCCAGCATTTAGTATGTCATATTACAGAAATAACCTAATGCCTTTAAAACATTACTGAAAGACTGATATATTTAGTTAAGTGGGTGGGTCGCCTTTGTACAGTGATGTTGACTATAAAGGTGTTTTATGCAAAATGGACAAGTGTTGAAAGAAGCTGATAAGCTATGGATAGTGAGGCTATTGTGATCTATTCTTGTTGGATGCCAAAGTGCTATGTGAGGATTGACTGTGCTGGAGTTTTGACATGGTTTTGTCAAAAACTGCAGTGTGCAAAGAATTTCCCACTCCAGGTAAGGCCTCCTTATGTCAAACATACTTGGAATCTAATACATATCAAGACTTGGGGGAGGCTTTTTGTTGTCAATGAAATTTTTGATAAAAGTTCAATCAAGAATGTTTATGAAAGCAACAAACACCCCAAGTGTGGATGAATGTGGCGCCGCTTTACAGGTAAATTGGTGCACAAGTTTCTTATTGATGCATTTGAAAAACATGAAGTGGTAACCCTGTAGACCTTACAGGAAATTCTTTTCTCTTTAACATGTAAAAAAAAAAAAAAAAGAACAACACACACACACATGCATTTTTCCTCACTTTGGTGTGGCCAGAATCTGGACAAAGCAGCTTCTGGAAATGTAAAGGAAAAGTTTGTAAAGGAAATGGCATATCATAAATTAAACTAATTGTTTAATTTGTATTTCATTATAGCAGGCTTGCATTTTTGGTTGAATGAAGCTAAGATAAAACCCCTTCAGTTGTAAACCAGCCTGCTTTTTTTTGGTCACATTTTTTGTGGGATAAAGGAAAACAAAATTAAAATTCAGCAAAAACTAATACTTGGATTTATTTTGAACCATTACCCTTTGTATAACCATGTCTCTCCTCTCTGCTGCTTATCTGTCTCTTGTAGAGAAACTATTGCTTACATAAAGAAATCTTTTGTAGATTAGAGCCTATTTTCCCAGCTTCACATAATGATGAATGTAATTAGAGTCAGTGTGGTTTGTTATATAGTAAAAGCTAGCTGTCTAGTACATTTACACTCAGCTTTGTATCTTGTAGCTTTTTTTTGGGGGGGGGGGGGGGGGGGGGGAGTTTTTCTCTATATTTATATTAGATAATTCATTAACTCAGACACCACAGCTGATGCTGATCTTTCCATCGATCAACTCTTGTTAGAGGTGAACATTTCACACTGATGCAAAGAACAGCCATCTTTTCAGCTCATACATGTCAGGTGCTGTAACAAAGTTGTGTGTAGGTGTGTGTGTGCGCGTATGGTATGTGTATATGTGTGTGTATGTGTGTATATATATATATATATATATATATATATATATATTGTGTGTGTCTATCTTTAATATATTGATCTTTCCTAACAGTAAGTTACACAGATGCATGTGGGCGTCTGTGCAGATTAATTGCCAGAGATGGTTAATTCTGGCAGAAATTGATGCATCTGAATTTAAATGTCACCTGCTGAACATTTTCAAAATGAATAAACAAGTAGGACCAATCTCAAATCTAAATTACCATGAAAAGCACAATATAGTGTAAAAATAATGTATAATATAAGTTCTTTAAGATAAATTGATAAATATATTTTTGTGAAAAATATCATTTTCCTGACTCAACTAGAATACAAAAGCCATCTCGTGGAAGATATGTATGGAAAACATGTATCCAGAGGATCTACTACAGATTTGTCGGATGCAATTTTTAATAATATACATGTAAACACAGATAAAGGTCCTTAGCTTACATAAAATAAAATACAAAAGTATTTTGAAAGTTTTTGAATATATCCAAATGAAGCATTACTTAATTTATTGTAAGAAACATTGTATAAAAAAGGTTGTGGCTGCAGTTTTAGTCAGAGCAGATCAAAAATGTAATCCTGTTTGTTAAAGGCCATACTAGTGTCAGATATAGCCTGTACTAGGTACCCCATGGACTTAGCTTCAGTATATGCTCAAAAACTCCAGAGGTGGTAGTTACAGTTGCTGAGGTAAGGTTTGATTGTTTAACACGAGTATACAGTAAAATGTCCAAAGACTTGGCATATTTTGTAGAAAAGGTTTTTGAAATAGAAGTGGACAGATTTAAGCATCAGAAAAGCCAGACAGGACATAACAGACAAATCCAATTTCTGTACTTTGGAAATTAGCTGAGTTTTTGAAAAGTAAAATTTGTGTCCACCCAACCTCACACCAAGCTAGCCATAATTTAATAATCTTTAGATTAGGCCTGCTACTGCACTGTTTCCCTCAAGTTTCAAAAGTAAAAGCAAGGATCTTCAATTAAATGCTTTCCTAAAGTTATTTTTGCCTAACAGGGTAACTTGAGTCAGAGTTGAAGCTGAATTTTGTTCTCTCCCTTTATAATGAGCCTGTTGTGCAGTTGAGCCTCTCCTTCTCTCCAACTTGCCTCTATTTTGATCTGTTAGCCATGATTCTGATAAAAAGTAATAGCACTGAATGATGCTTAACCTCCATGTCATTTTCACTGTACAACAAGCAGCCAGCCCACACCTGGTTGAAGGATGGAGGAACACTTAAATCACACAAGGACTCTTACACCACCTGTAAAGTTGTGCATGACATGAGGAATATATGAATTTTAGTCCTCAGTATTATTCAAACTGTAATCAACTGTGGTCTGACCCTAGAATCGAGTGTGAAGTGATTTTTAGATATCATGTGAGTGGAAGTTGATGGTCTGTTCATTAGGTTTAGAACAAAAGTGTTTCCATCTTTCTGAGGGATGCAGTCAGCCATATCAGCAGCCTATTTTTAGAACATTTCGATAAGGCGACATGCCTTGGTTCACATAATTGCCTACCAGGCTATGTTACGTGATCCTCTGCTGTCCCATTATATCCAGTCTAGACTTAAGTTGATCAGATCAGCATAGGGGCAGGAATTTTAATGTATCAAGTTAGGAGTGCAAGCCAGATTGAAATTGTTTTGTTGTTTTTTTTTTTGTTTTTTTGTGTGTTCTTTTTAAATGGGTTTTTAGAAATGGCTTCCATGGGACCTTATGTTAGGCATCAGTTTCATTAATCATCGCTGGCATGGATTAGGTCATCTCTCTTTGCATTATATTTTCTCACTGTAGAAAATCCAGCCTTTTCTTTTAGGCTTTCATTCATTTTCTCTGATCCTGTTTCTTAAGATGAGAATTTGCTTCTGGAAAAGGTCAGCCTTGTTTTAGGAAATGAATGTCCTCACCCCGGTTTCATCTGATTTAGAGAGGTTATGTGAATTTGGGCTAATGTTTGAGAGGACTTTTTATGGCAGTGCTGCGTAAGGCTCAGGCTTGAGTCAACAGTCTTCACCGGCCACACTGTGCAATAAATCTGGATGCCAGGCCGTGATTCTCATACAAACACATCTGATCTTTCATAGCACAGACGAAAAGACTGATATGGGTTCAAACTATGGATCTGTCTTGTTTTTTACCATGCTGGCATCGTATCTCTGGGGAGACTGCTGGCTCGCACACCTCCTGAAATATCATAGCAACAACTGCATATTAACCCTGATGTATTGTAGAGATATTCATGGTCCAAGATCCTTGTAACAAAGATGATTGCTTGACTAGTAACAGTTTGACTTTGGCCTCAAGTCAAGCTGCCGGAGCTGGAGCTTGACTTGCAGCTGGGTTCAGTTGCCTCAACAACAGCTGAGTGGATTACAGCAATATCATAAGGTCATTATTTAACTCATTCAGTTCTTCGGTTTATGATCAAGTCCTTGCAGAACTAACAGAATTCCCATGAACCTTTGCTAGACATCTTTTTTCTATGTCTCATCACTAATATTAGTATGCTTACATGCAAAGCTTTTCCCTCATGGCTGGAATATTCAGGATTTCTTCATCATATGGATCCTCCTTTCATCACAAAAAAAGACAAAATATAAATGGGAAATATTATTTTGTTACTTTGCTGAAGAAAAGCTTAGTTTCTTAAAATAATCATGCCGGCATTATATACATTTTAGTTTAATGATCATATGACTGCAGCATGTTTACTCAGTCCAGTTGTGTGCATGTTGTCATTGTTATGAGCCATATCACACTGTGTTTCCTGTTTTACAGGCAACGAGTGGCTGCTGGACAGTCAGGTGATTACTGGCGACATTGTCGATCTGGCGCAGCCGTTCCACATCTCAGCCAAACTTCCAGCTGCTGTAAAGGAATCTAACAACAAACCCAGCCTCACTTTGGGCGTATGGGTGTACTACTGTATGGAGGCAGGGAAAGCCTGCATGATGAAAGCTGCTTCGTTTACCCAGCCTCTGGAAATAAACGGCAGTCCCGGAGAGGAAGAGGTGACTGTGGCGTTGGCCCACGCCTTCTGAAAGCCGGCTTAACGTCCCAGTTAAAAGAACCTTAGAAAACCCAGACTCTCCTCAGTGCAGCTTCCAGTCTCATGTCCCGTTTTCCTCACAGCTCTAAAGGAAGGATGGAGATGGTTTGCAATTAAGTCGTGGCTTTTAAGCAAAAAAAACATATTCAAGCTAACTTAATAATCTGGAGAATTTCATTTCTAAGTACTCACATGCTTCCCCATTAAACATAATGCATCAGCAATGAAATTCTGTCAACTGTATGAATGTTAATGAAAGTGTTTGCTTTGCTCAAGTGTTTTTGACATGAATGCAAAAATATCTGCGTCTCATGAAGATTAAGCAGGTGCCTGGAATTATTTGTATGATAGTAAATTTATGTACCGACTGTAACATGCTTCAATGATAGAGCTTTGTGTACATGAAGTTCTTTAGAAATAATTAGAAATAATAATTGTCACCAGACTAAATCAATAAGATATTCTGTAGATTTAATGGGAAAGCTAAGTAATTAGGATAATGTAATTGGTCGGTGGTGGTGATGATAGATTTTTCTGTCATTTAATTATGTTGAGAAGAAAAAAAAGGAAAGTACTTTTAAAAGCCTGTGATCAGCTTTAGATTTTCACTATAAGTGCTTGAGGGCTGTGAATTTCAAAGACCAGACGATCCACATTTAAATGTTGTGAACGGAATATTTTTCCACAACTTCCAAGAAGTAATTACTGAGCAGTTCTTCAAACCTTTTCCCATGAAAATTATTAGAAGCTGAGATATGATTCAGCTTCATTCTGCCTTTGGCTATGAAAGTATTTCTTTTGAATGTTAATATCTAGTAATGGGCAATTTCTGAAAAAAAGAACAAAAAAGTCAGAGGAGGCTCTCATAGGGATTATTAGGATAGGAAGCTAAAAAGCACCAATCTGTCATTTAATCTAAATCCAGTGAAGGGAGGTATTAAGTGGAAAAGGACAGATATGGGGCTTATGTCTCAGTGTTGTAATAGGTTTATGAGATGTTATCTATGCAGACACTCACATTTTTTTTTTACCATTATCATGTTAAAGCTGTCTGGTGCCAGAGGATTCATTCTTTGGAATACTTTTTTTTTTCTTTAATATCAAAATTTTACATATGGTGTGGCTTCTTCAGGTGCAATGCTAATCAAGCTTTCATGAATCCTTTTTTTTTTTTTTTATAAGATACTGCACATGCCAGTACAGGGTGATCAGTTTGCACTCTAAGAGGTCACAGTAGCCCACAGCTACGTCCTGTGTCTCCTCTTTGTGTGTCTGATGGTACTTCTGATAAGGATTATTCGCAACACAAGGAGTCGGTTTGGTTCAGACCATGAAATATAGCCGTTATCTAAGTAATGAATAAAGTGCCTGTTTTCCATAAGAGGGAAGCAGCCTCTTGTGAACTGATGACACCGGCCAACTGCTTTCTGCTAAGCACTCTGTGGGATATTATATTAAGAAAACAAAGTCTCATTCAAATCTCACTATCGAGCATCTGCTGCACAAAAGCAACATGATATGAATTAGATGGTCTAATAATCATCGGCTGCATCACGTTGTGGGTTGTATTATGTAATACAATATGATAATGTGGAAGCTGTTGTCATTTCCCCATATTGCTTTTCAAAGTTATGAGCTGTTGTCAGAAAGGGGCCTGAGTGTGTTGATTTTCATTGCTGTCATGTCTCATAACATAATTGTGCTTGTCAGACTGTTTTTATTTAGTTTGGATCACTCGGCCCGAGTGCCTTAGAAAGAGGTGTTGCTGTATGGATGGTGTAAACCGATGACACTTTAACTGTTTTCAAAGCAATAACAAAATTGTTTTGTAATGATAGGAATGTTTTATTCCCACAAGTTATTTATTTGAAAAGAACTGCACATTTTTTGCTGGTGTATTTTCTCAAATTGGTTGTCCCTCCGGCATTTAATTTTTAATGAACTGTAATGAGCTTGAGTGGCTGCTGGTGGGCATTTAGTTTCTGATACTAGTTTCTATCTCTAACTCGATTTCTTCTCTAACTTCTTAGACACATTCTGGTGTGCTTTTGTCTCCAAGGGGGCCTTGTTAAAGAAGAGTAAGAAAAAAAAGAATAAAACATATTTATCTATTCTAGTTTGTTGCTTTGATTTGTATTCTTTGGAGACCTTACCGTTTGTCTACTATTTTTTCTTTATATTGTCTGCATTTGTAGTTATTCAGCTTGATGATTGATCGAAAGAGGAGAGTCCCCCTGTGTGTAATTCTGTTAACAAACCCGAAATCTGTTTGTAGAAGGCGTCGGAAATCACGTCCACATTATTTTGATTGAATTGTCTGCAGAGAGGATCGAGCCAAGCCACAGGCCTGGGGAAACGTATAAGAAAATTTCTGCAGAATTTGACATATCAAACAGCAAAGCAGCATCTTTCATTCACATATAGAAGAAGCTGGAACCACCAGCATACTTCCTGGATGCGGCTGCCCAGCCAGACTGAATAGCTGGGAATGATGGGCTTTGTTTAGTTAACAAACAAACCACTTGTCATGAATAAGATCCAGATTGCAAAGTGGAGATGGAACATTCTTCTAGAAGAACAACTAGTGTAGAAAGATGCCGTTTGCATTTGTGGTATAGTGGTCAGATGTTAAGGACTCCTTATTAAAAGATGCATGACAGCTTGCTGGAACTTTATGGAAAGTAAATGAAATAGAACCACTGTGTTTTGATACAGTTCCCAGGGACTGAGAAATACCTCATTAATAGCATCCCGGTAGTCAAACATGGCAAGGACAGCATCATTATGTTTTTCTGTGAGGGGAACTGCTAAACTAGTCTAGATGGAGAAAAGGATGGATGCAGAACAATATAAAGTGACTGTATGAAAAATCTTTTCTACAGTGCTTGGGCTATGGTGAAGGTTCACGTTTCTGGAAATGCGCTAAATATTTATATATCTTAAATGTGTGTTATTTGAAATCCCCCATTAAGAAAAAGCTTGAATACTATGGAAAATACTAATTAAATGCAAATACTTTGACCATGATTTAATAACAGACAGTATGAGCTCAAGATATTTTTTGTTTTGCTCAGTTAAAATAATTCAATCTGTTATCATATATGCAGGTTTGCATTTCAGACCTATAAACACAAAATCTAATATTGGAAGACATTGTGGCATTAAGAATACTGAAAGTTTGATTTGAAAAGTTTTCTTTTGTCCCATTTGAAATGCAAACACGTCATTTGTTGTAACATCTTTCCTTTCAAAGTTCTCAATGCACTCTATTAAGATAGGTCAGGACTGCAGGCACGCCAGTCCAGCACCCATACATTCTTCTGCAGTCTTGTCTTTTGTAATGAGTGCAAAAGAAAGTTGTGTATTGTTTTCGTGAGAAAAGGCATCAGCGTCCTTGGACAAGATGTCATCTTTTAAAAGCAGCACATCTTGTGAAATGTTAAGATACCTTTGCTAAGGACATCAGTAGCCCACAGCCATACCTGGCTCCTGGATCTGTTATTGATGACAGTCTTCTTGACTATCCTTAAAGTCTTTGGTCCATTCCTCTGTGCGATGACTGGTGGTACCTCTGGACAAGGTTAACGTGAGGCTTCTTTTTTGCACAATAAAGTTTTAATAGATATATGTGAATGCAGCTCCATAATGTAGCTGGTGAAGGTCCCCCCCCCCCCCTCCCCCAGATAT
>JAOXYM010000018.1:11974816-12007932 GCA_028567055.1 Leptatherina wallacei
CTATCTATCTATCTATCTATCTATCTATCTATCTATCTATCTATCTATCTATCTATCTATCTATCTATCTATCTCATTGCAGATGGTTGATATAATAAAGAAAAGAACAAATAAATCAAAAGAGTAAATTCTATTCTATTCTATTCTATTCTATTCTATTCTATTCTATTCTTGTTGAGAGGTTTAATCAATCCGCCCACCTCTGTCTTGTGATGAGGTTGATGTAGTGTCTCAGAGCTGAGTAGTACTTGGCCAGCTCCTCAGCCGGAGCGTCCTCCCCAGGGTTCTCCGGTTTCACTGGGTATCCCTCTGTCAAGGCTCCCAGGTAGACCAGCGCCCACAGCAGGAACCCCAGAGTCCCCAGCCAGCCCACCAAGTTATGATGCATCTGGTACAGCAAAATATAAATAGTCAATGCTTCATTAGTATACAATTGTCCGACTTCGCTTATGCCAAGAATTTCACTTTGAAATACTTTTTTTTTTCATGTATTACTCGAAGCTTATGCACTTCTTTAAAAAAGAAAAAAAGACTTATGTGGACAAATATCAAAAGTCAGTTACATTGTTTCTTTCAATTATTTAATCCAAGATTATTTTTTTTTAGAGTCTAATATCAAAGAACTTACATTTCCCAGAATGTTGGAGAGTGGTTTGCGCGTTGTCCTGTTGCGTCTCTTCTGCTCTTCTGAGCGCTTGATGCGCGCTGGGGTTTATATGTGTGCGCGTCAGAGCTGCGCTCCGGTTAGCCTAGGTCTTTGCCTTTCTTCACGTGAACGTCACTGCTGATGCTGTTATTAGTATGTGACTGTGTGTGTGTGTCTATTTTTTCCAAGCTGTTTGCATCGTTTTAAACAACGTGGAATAACAATGCAAACTAAAAATAGAAAGATTGAAGAAGCCTTGTTTCCATTGAGACTCAGACGGATTCGTTGTTGTTGTTTTTAAGGGACCTGACCATCCAGCTGTTAAAGTGGCAGTTTTGTGTTTAAGCTCAATAAGACAACTTAGATCCTTCCTGAAGTAAAGTCCACAACTCATACAATAAGCACCTGATCACAACACTATATTTGGATAAATGACAGAATTAACTTCATAACAATATTCCATTATTTCTACAATCAACATGGACTTCAAAAAGCACACATGCTCAAACACAAAGCATGAGTGGGCTGTTTTGATGTTTGTGGCATCACCCAAAGAAGCAGGTTACAATTTATTTCACAATCAAGTAGTGATTGTTCAACATAATGAGATCAAAAATCCCATCTGAAGTCACAAAAGAATGGTAGAAATGTATCACTGTGGGTGAACTTCAAATGAATCTTCTATACACAGCCTTCTCACCAAAAAGATGTTCTTATGACGACACCACGAGTGATCTGGAATAAAACGATCTCAAACAGACTCACACGTACGTGACTGAATTAGTCTACTAATTTCATATTGTAGCTCATTCCATCACATGGAAAAAGAGACTGTGACTCTCAATTTTGACAAAAGGCCCAAATGTGAACATGGAGACGTGTTAGCTAAAGAAGAGCCCAATTTCCAGGAAACCCACTTAATAAGAACACCCAAATAGCACTTCAAATGAATCTGTATCACCAAGTGCTTCATTTACTTCCCATTCATAATCCTTTTGTAAAGCAGCTCGCTGCCATATAATCTGTCAAAATCAACATTCTTCAGCGCTGCTGCTTTTTAAGTTTGCTCAGAGGATGTGTTGAGTGCTTTTTGTATGACACAGGATGCAAAGGAGGGAGATGAGGGATGTGACACAAGTGAGAGAATGTGGAGCACAAAGTCAGGACCAAATTGACACGATCATAAGCAGGAATTACAACTTTTCGTCCTCTTCAGGGGATATATGCACACTTAGACGCTCACTTCAACAGGTAAATCATCATTGTGAAGCATGCAGCTTATACCTGCGAAGATGTCTAACATGTAATTGAAGCAGATGTGAAAGATGTACAAAGCTAAGAGGTTAGAAAGCGCTTACTTCAAGGTGGGAAATAAAAATGAAGTTTCAGGAAGTTTTCAAGGGAAACGTATCAGTTGCCAAATATGGGTCCACTGAATGCACAACTCAGCTGCCCTTTAAACAAACAAGTTCAAATGGTTTAGAGGCTGTACCGCTAGAGCCTCTGGAAGCCAAAGCTAGCCTATAGCAAGATGTCTAAAAAATGCTTAATTCCCACGTTCACCATCTTATTTAATAAACCTGACATTTATAAAATGAACAGTTTGGTTGGATTGTTTGAAGCAGCCAAGTATTTGTCTCTTAACTAACCGATGAACACTAAGCGTTTTCTATCCAAGTTTGTGTAGCAGAGATGAGAGAATCAACATCTGAAATTTCCCTCAAAGGCCAGTTTTCCCAATGTGTACAGTAAAAGGCTTCCCTGCACACATTGCTGTGACATTTGTGTTTTTGGTAGAGAAAAAGTGAGTTAAAAACAAGATCATTCCTGTTCACATTGAAAATCTTCAATTTTCTTCTTTTTTTCTGGATGCTGGCCAGTGAATCTGGATAATAAGATAACATTTTACAAACAGAATTTCAATGGAGTTGGTCCACCTAATAGCTGACAAAAGAACTTACCAAAAAAAAAAAACCCACAAATGTCAAGTTCATGGAGGTGAAATAGTGTCATAAAGGAAGGTGACAATGACATAATATGAGGGGAATATTTTTCATTGGGAACGACAGTTGCTGTTATCAAAAATTGTACCAGTCCATCCAATAGATATTGTTATACTGTATCACATTGCCACAGCACATGTGGAAAGTCTAAACCTTTTTACCACTTAACAGGTAAATCAGTGGACTAATTAAGTTATTGGGATAAATAAATTACGGGGCATGATTGTGCCAATTTTACATAATCTAATGCACATATCAAACTTGTTAAAAGAGTGGGACTAAATGACCAACTGCCCTACATTAATAAGACATTCTCCCGGCATAGCTAACAACAAAATGTCTTAATAATACTTAGAAATAGGGTTAGATTTATCCTAATACAACCAGCACACTAAAGAAAAATCCACTGTCAGTTTACTGTGACGGCTTAGGCCTTGAACAAGATTTCATGGCCCAACAGAGCCCCTTTGATGAATCCCAAGTCAAACATGCCTGCTATACAGTGGATCAAGAGACACACACAGACAAATCCATGTCTTTAGGAATGCTTTTTAGTTATTTATTTAGTAACGGCATGCTTTTGACAACAATAGTCAAATAGCCTTCAGCCGTATGAGAAGCTTTGATAAGTGTGGGAGAATAAAACAAATTGAGGGCATGGAAACACACCTTTATGGGCCTTTGCTTCTGCTGCGTGAATGAAACCACGACAGAAATGGTTTTAGTTTGAGCCACACACGTGATCTTGCAACGGTCACACAAAACGTGTATTAAATTACAGGTGATGCTAGCTCTTTAGGGAATTAATTTAACCACAACAGCAGGTACTCATCAACAGTTCATCAATGTTATATCAGTCTCAGACTTTATTGTGCTCATTAAATGTTCAAAAACAAAATGACAGACAACCAGGTTAAACTTGAGTGGGAGTCTGCTGGAACTCTGTGCATTACATATGAGGAAGAGGGCGCTGTTTTCCAATTCCAAAGTGTAAATGGCAGGGAAAACATGGCCAAAATTTTTAATCAGCATTATCACTTATAATATCAGTCTCCTCACAAACACAGTAATTATCGCAAATTTTACAACATGAAAATTAATTTTACTGTGATGTATTGATGTGACCTGAATGCAGCACCTTAAGACAAATCATCCACAGAATAATTTATTGGAGATTTTTGCCTTATCAGGAATCATTGCTGTGGACATTGTCTCCTTTTATAAAGCAAGCTTTTTAAATGCAAATGTGTTTTCTCCTCCTCTCATTAGCCCTCTGGTTTGTACAATAAGTTCTTTCCTAAGATTTGTTAAGATGAAAGGGCTTGCTATTTTCTGTGGCTGTGAATCACACTTCTCAAATTTATACCACGGACAAGTGTAAAGGAATAGTAAAGAGCATGCTGCATGTATCTTCTCTAGCAGGCAGCTGCATGCAAAATAGACTAGGAAAGCAATGAAAAAATATAGAAATAAAAGGCCAACTTGTATGTGACTTTGTACTTTCAGGTCACACCACTTTACTTACTTTGACATCTAAATTGTTACTTATTACTGTACACAGTTGTATTATGGATTTATTCTCTTACTTGTGGTTGGAAGGAACCACTATTTTTTAGCCTCTTCAGGGCAGTTTCCCCATATTTGCTTTGCCTGATTATGTTCTCTGGACTTGAACTTTAACTTGGCAGTAGTAAACACAGTGGGAAAGTTAATTTCATCTAAGTAAGACCAAAATAACATCTGATGAGTATCTTTTTTTATTTAGCTTGTGAGGTAATAGAAATTTGAATAAAATATTCTGTCATACTTGTTTCCCACTGATCAAATTGAATATATTTTGCAGATTATATTATATCAAGATACTGACTCACTTGTGTTGTAGCAGTGAAAGTTTCTACATTTTAGTCACTGTTTCTTTTGGAAATCCTTATTTTTGATGGGTTGTGATTGTGACATAGCTGTATTTTCATATTATGATTGCAGGGTCTTAGAGGGGTTTTTTGAGGGTGCAAGGGAGTTCGCCCAACTAGTCTACATGGGTTAGGATGCCTCCTTGCGGACGCCTCCCTGGTGAGGTATTTAGGGCGCATCCCAGCCAGGAAGGCTCAGAACACGCCGGGGGGGATTACATCTATTAGCTGTCCTAGGATCGACTCAGGATCCCCCTGATGAGCTGGCAAATGTGGCTGGGAAGAGGGAAGTCTGGGCTTCTCTGCTCAGACTGCTGCCCCCGTGACCCAATCCTAGATAAGCAGAAGATGGATGGATGGATGGATGGATGGATGGATGGATGGATGGATGGATGGATGGATGGATGGATGGATGGATGGATGGACTGCATATTACACTGTCATTTATTTTTATGCTGCTGACACTGAATTGATCAAATTCTGTGTAAATGCAATAGAGAAAAGAGAAACTGTTGATTACTAAATGACCATCAACAGTGACTTCCAAACTGAGATGAGTTGGGGAAAAATGTCAAATGTGCAAATGTCCTCAGTTGAACTTTAACTCTTTGAAACCTACATTTTAGGGCTCTTCTTGAATATTGCATAACCAGAATGATATCTCAGCAACCAAATGGTCTATTTAGATACTTTTGGAGTTGTAGAAAAGGGACACTTATGAGATCTGTTAAGACATGTAAATATCAGTGTAAGTGTTGCTGGTGAAGAATTTGCTGTTCTTTGTAATGGATTGGACATTGACTGATGACCTCTGTGAGTGTGTACGTGAGCAGTTGTTTGTCTCGCTGTGTTGGCCGTGTGATGGACTGGTGACCTGCACCGGGTGAACCCTGCCTCTTGCCTGATAGCAGCTAGGATAGGCTCAGCTCCTCCCCCCTGTGACCCTGCATTACAGTAAACAAGTGTAGACAATTGACAGATAGATGATGACCTCCGTAAGCAAGCAATTACCAAACTATATAACACCTTAAAGAAGACAAGCTTCTCTTCAGTTTCAGTTCACAGTAAGTACAACAATGATAACTCCTCACTGTGGAAATACCAAGTAATAAATGTCTTTTATCGTTTTCCCATTTGTTCTGTTTATCTAATTAAACACCCACTGCTTTTAGAGTGTCCTGTAACAGCATTCATTTTCCTTTCTTTACCTCGTCTCTCAGTGCTCCTTGCTGTCTCTTCTGATTTGTGTGGGCATGTCTGTCTTTGTATGTGTGTTTGAAAATGTGTCTCATCTGCTTCTGGGGTGAAAGCGACACAAATGTCACTCCAAGAGAAACATTACACGAGATGTTTTGATGGACAGATAAACTGAGGTTCTTGCTTCCAAGCTGTGACATGTTGGATTGCCTCAGGTGTGCAGGTCGTAGTCCTGAGCTTTGATTTAAGGAAGCCTGATGAAAGTTGTTACCATGTCAATGAGCACCAAACTTTTCTTTGATAACTGCTGTGCTCTATGACAGACCACAGCAGTCTTAATGCATCACTGTCATACCTATAGTCTCTTGAAATTGATTTTATCTTTGTGATGTTTTGATTTTGTGACATTTCTTGCAAAAGGAAGTTTTTTTCTGTATGTAAAGCAGCAAAAATACCTTCAAGTACCCATTAAAAAGTCCTACTTTAGATCAGTGTGTCTAACACAAGACATGTAGCAGAAATAAAGTGTTGCATTTGCCAAATTATGTTTTAACATTCCCACTGAATACATTTCTAACCGTGCTTTTCCATCCATTATGCGGTAGCTCTGAAGAGGTTGCGCGATAACCGCTGGTACAGCCAGGTTGAATATATCTCCAAGTCACCATGCTTAAGGCAGGCATCATGAAAGAAAAGTCTGATAATGGAGTGTAAATGTATGCTTTAGGCAGTCCAACAAATGCATTAGAAAGCATTAGAACTGATTCTCTGGAGTGTGCTGCATTCATGGCATAATACATTTACATTTACTGTTAATCAACCGCTTGCTGCGTCAAAATCCTTTTTTTGGAAATTATTCCTGATTTAATGATATTAATCAAGTAACTCAAGGAACTGCACATAATGAATGATTCTCTGCACAAATGGTAATCTCAAAGAACATGCAGCACTCTCACTCTGTCTCTCAACCACTGAATGAAAATACCAGATATTTATTGTAAGTGTGGCATTGTCTTTAGAAATGGCTGTAAGGAGGTGATCATTTTGAGATAACTTTTCAAGGCTTTTTCAGTTCACAATTTTATTTCATTTAGGACCAGACAGAATATTTATTTTGGCAATAAAGTCTAGTTTTTTTTATATATACGTTTTTATTTGTTATTTCTCTGCTTAGAATTTGGAAACATTGGTGCCACTTTCTTATCATGGTATAAAGGTTTTAGTTTTGTTTTACTAATATATTCTTTGTTTTTTACATCATGCCAATGGTTAAGCTAATCTTGTTTTTTTTGGGTTCTCGGTTAATGCATTCTTCTTCCCTCACACACCAGCAGGCTAGACTACAGAGCAGGATTAGTGACTTAGCAGGGTTACTTCAGGTCCAGCTCTTGTTTTTCAGTATCGAAAAAGGTGGTTCACCTCTTAGTGGGTTGTAGCCTATCACCCTGGCAACTGATGCTGCATACCCAACTTGCTCCTGTGCAAGTTACAAGTCCCAAGAAAAAGATCAACACTAGCAGAAACTTCACCTCCTGGTCAACCAATTTTCTAAGAAAATGAAATTTTTTCTAAAAAGACATCAGTATGGGAACAGTGAAAGTTTCCATTCTGACTCCAGAAAGCCAAAGACTGACTTTCTCTGATATTTATCTTTCTCAGAGAATATGTTAGCAGAAGGGAACGCTTATGTTACCTAAAGCAGAGAACTGGGTTTATATAAATGGAAATATGTAACAAATTATAATCAGGATGTGGAGCAAATCTAAACAGGAAGTAATACTAACAATTGTTAGTTGTAACAAGCATGTGCTTCTTCATGCTCCTTTTTGAACATGTTTAGTATCATTATAACCTTTGTCATCCTTTTGTTTTGTTTGTTGTTTTTTTTCTTATTTCTTTACATTACTGGTTTTGTTATTTATTAATTGAATTATTATTTGCGTCTTAACATGTTAAAAATAATAATAAAGAGAAATGAAATACATTAAATAATACTAATTTCTAAAACGTTTTCTTACAATGATTATTGAACGCTAACAGAACTACAAAGTATATGTGAACAGAGCATACCAACTAGTCAAATTACATCTAATAATGTATGTACATTCATGTTCATAGCCACATTTATCTTAGATTTTTTAATAAATGAAAATTACTGGACAACTTAAATCTTTTTCATTAAATTTTCAGAGTCTAGATGACTGATAATTGGACTTTCATAATAAATCCTGAGTAATTTGTATCATTTTTCTGTTTGTTCTTCATTAGGTACGAAGATAATTTACGACAGATGGTATTGCATCTCAACAATACACCTGCAATACACTCTAAAAATATACACCATAGTAAATCACTTGCGCTTTAATGGCCAGGTAGTGACATTGATCAGCTTATTAATTTACACATTTGCCTAGCTTGCACTTTTTGTCATCTGTCCTTCTTGCTTTGGCTGCAGCAGCTGAGTTCCCTTCAAACCCATCAGGAATATATGATTATGATCCACCATCTGCTGCCAACTTTACAGTTTTACATGAACGTGCTCCACTGTTGACTTACTAAGTTGATCAGCGCCACAGTCCTGTTTAGCAAGATCTCCAACCTGTTTTGTAGTATGGGCTCCTTGTCCTAGTTTCCTAATCACCCCATCCATCCTTAGAATATAAAGATGTGGCTGTTCAAATATATCAAAATCCAGGTGCAATGCAGCTGGATTTTCTCATTATTTAGCTTGTTCTTTTAAAGAGTTTCTGATTAAATGCTCAGATAGACAGATGCATAGCAGCTACACTGATCAACTTAAAAATTAGAATTTTCTGTTTATAGTTATGTAAAGGTCCCCATGCCACCCAAATAGTCCCAACCCATCTGAGCATGGATGAATATAGCTCTGAAACCAAAACTTTGGGTTCTGTCTATCACGAAGCAATTGAACTTGGACTAAACTTGTTATGGCATAGCCCATTGTAGCTATTAATTAGCAGTTTTTTACTTTGTTGTATTGCATATTACCATGGGGAGCACTGTTGCAACAACTGGGTGTGGATGGGATGTGTCAAAGTAATATCCATAAGAAAACCTTGGGTTTTCCAGCAGATCTGTCTGATCTCTTTGCAAAGGTTTTAGACACTTCAGATGTTTTTAGTATGTTCAGTAACACAAAGAGGTAATTTATGTAACTCCTGGTTTGTTCTTCTTCATTATGCTGTAAAACTGGTGAGCAAATGTAGGAGAACAGCTACGGGTGGTACCAAAGGGTGGTTAAGGAGAAGATATATGTAGTGTTTTGTCTGAACCTGTCGTATTCTCTGCACAGAGTTTTTTGTTCACCTCTGTCTATGGGAAAATTAGGTGAAGTTGTCAACCATTTAAGTCAGTGTTTACCTACCAAATCTGTCACAGAGGTAATTAAGTGTCTCTTTGTGCTCTAATTGCCAATTTAATCTTCTAGGCTTGTCTCTTGATTTATAGAGTTGAATCTGTCAGTCAAGCTGGGCAGGGTTTCCATGGGGATAAGGGAAGTGTGGTAGTTATTTCCCTCGACCAGTGGCCAGGGTAAATTACCTATAGCCTCCTCTACAGAGTTGCTATAGAGATGTAATTACCCTAAATTGAAATTGTGCCAGACTAATGTGTCAGGCCTTTACTTCTTAATCTAATTGGGTTTTTCACTCTTTGTCCCCCTCTCACCCCTGTCCCATGCACTCCACCCACTGGCAACACCTCTGTGAGAAAAATTGTCCAGAATTTAAGAGAAATAGTTTTTAAGTAGTGAAGTGTTTCTTTAAGGGATGCTCGACTCCTGAAAAGAAGTTAATATAGGTTTATATTCTAAACAGTTGTGAAAGTATAAATGTTTATATTGTTGTAATCTGATAGCTTGGGCATCATAGATGCATACTGAATCTTAAGTGTCAGCTTTCAGATACGGTTGCCATCCACTCAGTTACTTTTCAGCACTTGGCTTTAGAGACCCAGGTGCATTCGTATCATCCTTGAGGCATAGCCCTCCGACCTTTCTCACAAGACCACCTGCTCAACACAGCAACACACAAGAACCCACACCGAGTTCCCCTAGGTAACGCTAACATTACAAAACGTGTGACTTAGGATGCGCTGGCCAGCATCAGCAAAGATACTGATCCAGTCTGACTTGCTGTCCTCGCTGTGGGAACATCTGAGTGGGAGTAAATCTTCATTTAGATCCTCGTTAATTGTGTTTCTCAGTTAAAGATGTTGGAAACTGGGCCGCCAGTGGAGAAAACATGATCTCCGTCAATCTTTATTCACTGCATGGAATAAATCAGCTCTCATCACTGCTGATCTACCGTGAGGAATGGGATTAATCAATCGGAGACAGTACATCTATCCACAAATTAAAAACTGTGCTCATCACTGAACACTTCATGGTTTTGGTTTTATTTAGTGATGTGTTGAGTGGGTGGCTTTCTCACAATAAGAAAACATCAATCAAAGAAATCTAGGATGAGTAAACTGACCAGTTTATCAAGCATGTACAGAAATATGACAAATTTCTAGTGAACTGTAAAGTTTACAAAGAATATTGTATTTAACACCAATCTTAACTTTTTCCCCCAAAAGCTACTCTAATTAGTTAATTTTATGGGGTTTTTTTTTTTATCATTTACATGGCAGCCACAAACAGTTATGGTCAAAATGTTTAAATTTTGGGTCATCATTATGATGCCGTCAGAGGCTCTCTGACTTAACTTTGTTAGATGTTTACTTGTGTGGTGTGATTAAGTTCTTTGTGGTTGCTGGCAACTGATGGCACAACACTAACTAAAACACTTAATGTAAACTAGAATTATCTAGTGGAACAAATTAAATGCTTATTATTTTGGAGGAAGATCAAAGTTTCAAGATCATTATGTATGATTTATTAAAGATGCTAAAGCTTAAATGTCCAATAAATAACCAACAATCTAACATGATGGACATTTCAATGTTTGTTGGTCTCTTTCTGACAGAGAACAGAGCTAGATGTTTTAGAAGACGTGTGGTTCATCCTTAGTGCTGAGCACCTCTGCTGGCAGGCGTTGTCTATGTCTTGATCTGAAAAGAAACAGCAGCAATTATGGAAATCAGATGTGACAGGCACTAAAAGAATATATATATTTTAGAAGAGCATATTTAGAGTTAAGCAGTTAAACAAAGAGTTTATTTTCATACATTTCTTTGCCGTCATTGATGGGTATAGAATACATCAAATTTATTATATAACCAAAGATGAATTGGTCTTGAAAAAATACAAAACTTGAATAAATATATTATGAATGTGGTAAATTTGACCTTTGAGAATACAGTAGCCTACATGTTTATGAATTTGGAATAAATTCTGGGTTGATCAATCCACAGCTGATACATAAACAGATTAAATAAAACACACACTGCACGTTTGGTCATTAGTTGAATTCGGTGTTTCGGTGATTCAGTGTTCAGAAGAAGTTGGAAACTACCTTACAAAAGTTAAAGAATCTTCAAAATATGCTATATATTTACACATTTGCTTTAAAAGAACCAAGCTGATCTCTTAGGGATGAGATAGGCTTGTATTTTTGTGATCATACAACTCAATTACAAATAAACACGAATGTGGTAACAGATTCTGTACACTTTTGACCTGCACAAATCCCTGCTCTGCAGACTCATTCAATCCACAACTGACATTGTGTTGCTCTTTGCTGCCCTCACATGTCTCATAATGGAAAATTCTTCAGCTTTAAATGAAAAGATTTTACACTCCTACTTTGTGCTCCAGCTCCCTAATAAAGGCTGTGTCACCAAAACACTGACTTGCACGGAGATGATGTTGTCTCCCACTATTACAAGTAAATGGAGTGTACCAGACTCACCAGTCATCGAGAAAAGTTAATCATATTTCAAGTGCATAAAAGTCCAATTAATCTCTCTTTCATTTTTCCCTACAAACATATTACCTGAGCAACTGACTTCCAAAGCGAGGTTACCATCCAGCAAAGAGCTGAACCCTGTCAGCCCTCCCATGCCAGCATAAGGGACATCTTTGCCAACAGGTTGACCCCTTGCCTCCCTCTCCAGTTTTGTCTCAACCTGCCAAGAACATAGAAAAAATATTGTACTAAATACTATACTATAATTGTTGAAAAAAACAAACAACCAAACAAAAAAAAAAGGTTGAATGTCAGGGTCCCTTACACCAAGTATCACCTGTGTTTGATGTTTGACACTACTCACCAGGGTCTTGTGTGCATAGCAGGGCTGGCCACAGCCACAGGTGTAGGGACTCTGGAACCCAGAGCAGGAATTGCCTGAAAATTTAACAAGAAAATAAGTAAGTAAGAGCAATATGATTCTGAATGGGAAGACTGAAAAGGTCAAATTAGGTTGCAGACTCACAAATCTTGCACAAGTGACCTGTGGCTTCACTGTGATCTTGGGGTAAGTGTTTACACCTACAGCGTACAAGGTTTTGCCCAAGACGAGGAACAAACTGGAAGGCAGAGCAGTGACACCCCCTAATCTGGCATGGTAGGGCCAGGGGTCTCTCAGAGGGAACAACTTCCCAGTCTGTCTTATGCTGCTTGTACGTAGTTGATATTAAATCATTCACAAATATATTTTTCTGCATGTATGGGAGAAGGATGACTGGCTTATTGTGTAGCGGAGAAATGTCTCACCTGTGTCCACAAAAGCACTGGGTCTCAGGGCCAATCAGTTTGCAGTCAATACCCCCTGGTACGCCAAAGCTCACATAAAGCCTGTTTTTCATACGTTGAGGCAGAACCTTCCTTTTGTACTCTTCATATTGCTCTGGAGTGAACAGTTTTCCACCATCATCATCACCCACAATCCTTAAAAAGACAAACCACTAATGAAATCTATAACTTGACCAAAAACTGTATCAATACCAAAACCAAGACATGGAGTTTTATGCTAGTTCAGCACTTTTATTTTAGATTTTACATCAGCTGATCTTGGCTTAGATAACTAAGGCCAAGATCCATCTGACACTAAGCTAGTGACACTAAGCATTGTGTCACTGGTTATTTGGCCCAAATTAAATGTAAAAACCTGTTTTTGACTAGATAGGCTAAGCCATGAAAAAATATGCTATTAAATGTCGCCACGTACTTCCTGTATTCCCAGTAATCATCCACTGCTTTTAAAGCTGATTTATCGAGACGTAATCTATCCATCGTCGGAAGTCCAAAGCTAAAAGCTGTCCCTTTGCACTGTACAGCAAAAGACTACTGTTTACCACCAGGTTTCAGGTTGCCATGGAGATGCAGACGCTCATCTGACCAGCCTAGAATGACCTGCAAAAATTTAAGGAATAACAAATTAATTAGTTGATTAAACATTTCCAGACATAGAGTCAACGCAAATCATTAAAAAATTATTAGTAAAACTAAATTAAGCTGGCCGAATCTGCATGATTAGCGTTGAGGCTTTGTTAGCATGTTGAACACAACACTTGTGTAGCCTATAAAAACTGGATTTATACTTTTGACTTAACGCTAGATTCGCTCAATATTACAATCATTGTTTTAATGCAAAGCTTTCTATTTATTGAAAAAAAGAAAAAAGAAAAAAAAGTTTGTTAGAATGTTGGGAAAGAATACATTTCCCATAATTCAATAGCATTGACGCATGACGAAAACGTTCAGGGGAACCATGACAGTCAGCATAGTTGCATGCAGCTGCCGACTTTCTTAAATTCTGAGACCCTAATGTCTGTTTTCGAGGCTGGAGAGACTTAAATTAGCAATTAGGGAAGATACTTCAACACCAGATCAGTCCTGTAACTTTTTGTGGTTTAACTTAACGGAAACAGCAGGCTGCTGAAGACGTTTCCCTAGCGGTAGCGAAAACAGCCCTGGGGCTGGCAAATAGCAAGCATCATTCCGTGTCAGCCAGCGGTACGCTGATTCTCGACTCGTCCCATCTTCTCTGCAGTATGTAAATGTCTGCTTCAGTGTCGAGGTAGCCTCTCGGAATACACGGTAGGGTCATATATCGGTTTTTGAAGGTCACTCTAATTTGCTTTTAATGTTTGGCTGTATACAGACTTTGTGGTTGGAGCGTTTGCGAGCTAACGCGTCAAGCTAACACAAGATGTTAAGTTGGAAGCAGCTTCAGCTAAGCTCCAGCGGCTCCTTCCAATTATTTTAAAATTGTACTTTACGCAGAAAAAGCCTCGAGATTAATCCGAGATCTGTCGTGTATCATTCTTTTTATATATGGAGCGTTATAATAATACACTTGAAGCTCTAGTTTGACATTGTGTAACAAGTTCAGCCAATTTTTCCACAAACTTGACAGTGAATAATTGTTCTTTGGACCACATAAACGTGATATATCTTGCTGCTATCTTACCGCCTCCACCCAAATGTTATTGACATTTCAGTTAGCATTCTACAGTTTATCTGATTAAGTCTGTTGCTGATCCCGTCGGCTATAAAATTACATGTGGCAGCTGTTGTGGTCAATATTTAACCTCTGTATTAGCTATTTTGACAGATGCGGTGTGCCTTATCGCTGTTTCTTGTCTCAGTGGGCACACTGTTATAGCCCCCAACAAGAGTAACAAAAATTGCCCGTAGTATTTATGTAAACGATTTTTTTTTCACACAATAAAGAAAACATGATAAATAGACCAAAACTAAAAGGAACAAACAACAAAAACACCTTTATATCAAATGAAAGATAGGCTTTTAACACCTGGGCCTTACCTTCTTTATCTTTATCCAATAAACTAAAACTTACAACAGAGATCTTTAAGACCAAACTGAAATGTATCTTGTTTCTGAGGTCCCTGTGCATCACTGTCTGCATTGTTGTGTCTCATCATTTTGTTTTTGTTTTAAACTTTGATAGTTGCTTAAACTTGGCATAATCAGATTGAGGTAGAATATATAAATATAATTTGCTATCAAGACATATTTTGAACACAAAATATTATTCAATTACAAATTCTTCAAGCAGAAATGCTGCAAAATCTTACTGCAGGATAGAATTTTGCTGTTGTCTTTCACATGTTTAATGATTGACAGTCAGGATTTGCTTCCTGACATGCTTCATCTCTTGCCTTCATGAAGTCCTCACACCTTGCTTTCTCTTTCCTCCCTGCTATTTGTTTGCTAATGCCTAGTTTTTGACCAGGTCAGAGGAAGGACATGTTTGTGTGTGTGTGTGTGTGTGTGTGTGTGTGTGTGTGTGGGAAGCCCCCACTTCACAGCTTGTGTTACCTTTCTTTTCATAATTTATTCACTCAGTCACTGTCCCTTCTCTGACCTCAATAGGAAGTGGCACTCCCACACCCAAGAGAGACTATCAAGAATGAGCTTGGTGACAAAGTCACGAAAACCGAGAAATGATCATCTAATTTTATCTGCATGTGAGCTGTGCGATCGCAGTCCTATTTGTCAGTGCAATAACCATTGTAGGTGTGGGATTAGAGAATGAATGCACTCTAAGATTGTCTTTTGCTTGGTCTGCTATCTAGTGCTGCAAAAGTGGGTCCCATGAAATCTAAACTAGTAATCAGGTTTCTGAGCTAAGACGGCTGAAAGAGATTTGTCTATGAGAGGGCTATTGTGCACCCAGACCCAAAGCAGCAAAGAATTCTCGCTAATAATAGCTAAATAGTCCAGGAAGTCACTTTCATGTAGCTTCCAGCTCCTCACTTATAAAGATTAATTGGCTTTGGTGCTTGCAGTACAGGGTAATGTTTGTTGTGTGTTTAAAAAGCATCGCATTCACTTCTAATAGTCTCTGAATTAAAACCACATGGTGCTTAAACACCTAAAAATTACCAGAATTTATTTTTAGGTGTTTGTTTTCATATGACAAATATCAGTTTCTATCATGGCTTGACAATGAAAAGATAAATGAAAATTGTACAAAAAATCTCTTGAATTACCAATCAAATGTATATCTCTGTCACTTAATTGCTTTATTAATTTTATCCATTTTTTATACTTCTCCAACATAGGTAATGATGTCTGTGGAGCTTCTGCCTGAAAACTCCCTCTGCACAAGTGAGTTAGTTTTTAAGATCTTGCAACCAAAGAATCATTAGGACTGCCATGTAGGGGAGGTCAAGCTGTGACCTCTGTGAAAAAGGACATCAGTAAAGAGAACTTCACCTTCAAGACAAGACTTTAAGCCTCAGGCCGGGCATCTTTACCTCCTTTTCACCATCCCAGTACCATGCTGGGTGCACTCATGCTCCGAAGAAACATGTCTCAAAAGCTGAGTGTTCTGCTGCTGGTATTCGGCCTGGTGTGGGGACTCATGCTGCTGCGCTACACTGTGCAGCAGCCTCGCCATCAAAGCAGCGCTGAGTTGCGTGAGCAGATACTGGAGCTTAGTCGACGATATGTCAAGGTTCTGTCTGAGGAGAACCAGATTGCACCAAGTGGGCCGCAAGGAACGTCTATGGCAGGTTATGGTAAGCATTTTAAAAAATACTATGCATTGCATAAATGCTTGTGTTAAAATTGTATGTCATAGTCAAGCTTTCACTCTTTTTTTCATTTTTTTCCTTCTATATCATCTCTCTCATACACACAACAGCTGATCTGAAGAGGACTATAGCTGTGCTACTGGATGACATTCTGACACGGCTGGTCAAACTGGAGGGGAAAATTGAACTGGCCGCCAATGTCTCCTCCACAAACACCTCCCACACAGCAGGGGGCCTCCTTGCCTCTGCTCCGGCTGCCCTGCAGAAAGTTTCAAAGCAGGAGGCACCTGGCAGCCACCCAGGGACGTCACGTCTCCACCCGCACATCCCTAACAGACTTCGACCACATTAAGAAAGACTTTATTTTATTTATTAAATATTTTTTTGAAAGCACATCACACTTTTCCATCATTTATCACTGATGTAGCAACATCAGACAAAAATAGAGCAATAGGAATATTTATGGACATCCAGAACCTTAAAATGAGGGATGCATTTCAGAAACGAGTTCTCTTTAGTCTCTTGTTTATCATATTCTGATATATCAAGACTGTCCTACTCACCTTTTTTTATTGACATTGCTGAATTTACTTGGCTTACATTTTGTAGTTTTTAAAATCATGTAATGTTTAAATCTGGTGACTGTTAAAATACAAAGAGCAAATGTGAATGAGAAGAACTGAAAGAGAATTTTAAATGCTTATCATATATCTGGCTTAGATGCTCTACTGTACATCATAAACAGTTCTACTATACTGCTTCAACATATCCAAAATGCTGAGCTAAAACATACATTCATTATAGATAACAATGCATACACTTCAGTTTTTGGTCAAATGGAATAAAATTGTTTAGCTTACTCAAATCAAGAATACATAAACTGTGCTGTTTGCTCAAAAGATGTAACACAAAGAATATAACTTGCACTTCACAGAAGGCAATACAAGTGTGTATGTGATGCGTTTTTCTGTGGGATATCTGGAGAATGACAAGATAACGATGCCTGTTGGCCCCTGTAAACACGTGTGTGCTTGTTGTGCCTCACCTAAAATCGGTTGCCTCCCACATACTATGTTCACAAATGTTTAATTCAGATGATGAAGGAACATTGAATGTATTGTGCAGTCTTAAGCCCTATAATGCTGTCAGGATAAATGAGCTGCCTACAGATGTTCAGGGTTTGTGTTTCACTGTGATTATTGAGATTTTCAAAAAGAAAAGATTCTGGGTTCATATCCCTGGGAACGTCACACTTGAATATTCCTTCAGTCCTCCTGCTCTTCCATGCTATGGTCTCTATGACAATAATAAATTGGTAAAATATCGTACCAAACCCTGTCCTACCCAGAAGGACAAAATCTGCTATTTGCTCATAATACTCATAAGTATGATGACTCTCTCCTGCCACAGAGATGAGCAGCACCTTAATCAGCATTATTTGGGAACTGTATATGACAGTCAATGTCCGACAACAAAAAACATGTAAACAAATTTTGCTTCATGATGTTACTCAGAAACTGTACTGTATATTGAGACCATTAGACTGAATTATTCAGTTGTGCTGACTGATGCTGCTAATGCACTTTGCTTCATAATGCTAAAGTGGGATGTATGATGAGCCAGTCTGCTGCTTTTGCAATAGCTTTACTAATAAATCGTCATGGAAAATTAATTCTCTTGCATTTAAACTGGCTTCATGCAGTGTGTCTTGCAACCCAATGTTTTATTTGCTTCTTTTCTAAGATGCAGTTTGTGTTAACCAAAGGGGGTGACCTCCACAGGGAAGCTGCCTCGGACCACTTGTTTTCTATACAAACGACTTGCCGTTTGTTTTATGAAAGGCAAAAATCACAATGTACGCTGATGACTCGACTAATTATTCATCACAAAGTACAGTGGAAGAACCTGAATGTTTCTAAATGGAAGAATTAAAATCTGTATTTGAGTGTGTCACAAATAAGTTAGTCCTAAATTTTGGCAAGACAAAAAAGATTGTTTTTGGAACCAGACGTGCTGTTGAACGAACCCAAATTGAGTATTGTCAAAGATATGTGTTGAGCAAGTAAAACAGGCCAAACTATGTGTTTTAGTGGACAACAAACCATGATGGTCTAATCACATCAACACAGTTTGTGCACAGGATGAGTAAAGGTCTATCAATGATTAGAAGATGTTCCCATGTTACCTTTTGACATCACTGAAGATGTTATAAAAATACCTGTATTGTTACAGTTAGATTACTGTTCTGAGATTTTGTCCTACAAAACATATAAATACCTTACAAACATATAAATACCTTACAAACGGTCCAGAACAGAGCAGCTCGATGTGCACTTCGGTGCCCACTAAGAGCTAATTTGAACTGGATGCATAATGTATTGTCCTTAAAAGTGAAAGAAAGATTTACAGCTTCATTGTTAAACTTGACCAGAAACATTGTCGCAACCAAATTCTCAAATGTGCCTCACCAAGAGCTATGCTTTTGTTTTAAGGAACACAATAATAAAACTAAACATGCCACTGAGGGCAGATTTTGACTACCCAAAGTGAAAAACAAACTGTGGAAAAAGTACTGTATTGTGTAGAGCAATGTAATGTAACGTATAACTGGAACACTTTGCCAAGTGACATCAAAGCAAACAGTAAATACCAGTTTAAAGTCCTTTTGAAAAGGCATCTTCTCAAAAATTAACCTTCTGTGTCTAATGGCCATTCTTGTTAGTTGGCTGTAAACAACTCCAGGTTGCAGTCAGTTAGAATTAATGGTCTAATGACCATTGTCATTATTGGATGATCATAACCAACTGCAATGAGCCAGGTTATCTCTCACTGCAGAAATAGTAGCAGAAACTAGGTCCTATGTACATGTACATATGTGTGTGTGTGTGTGTGGTGGGGGGGTTTTTAATCACTTGTTACAGCTAATGGAGGTGAGAATAAATACAAGTACAAACCTGCACAAGGGATTTGTGGATGTATGAGTGAACATATTCAAATAAACGTTTCTGACTGGATATAACTGAGGAGAAGAGAGACAGAGTGGAGGGAAAAAGAAAAATGAGCTAATTTGCCAGTCAAATTTTGTATTTCATTGGCTGTATCCTTATATAGAGTGTGTCTGAGTGAATTTAAATGCATGGTTGCTGGATGATGCAGGTTCATTATTTGAGAATAAAGTTCTTTCCAAAAAATTCTGAAACATATTTATCTAATACTAGCACAAAGACAACATTTGACATATTAAAACAATTATTTTTCTTTAAGGAATGTTCAATTTGAATTCTGTGCTTGCAAACATTCAGAAAATTTGGACATGTTACATCTTTTCTAAGAAACATAAACAAAGATATGGACTGAAGGCAAGCCTGCTTAGCATCTTAGCCCATAACCCTGTAGCAGCCCTATACCTTCACAGATGCTGGCTGTGAAGGTAAAGAGCTGATAAGCTGAAGACTTTTGCCTCATTTTCCAAAAAAACGGTTCCTCCATCCTCTCGATTTTCAAACCACAGGGTCATTCTCCACTTTAGTCCATTTAAACTACCTCAGGCCAAGACAAAGCAGACATTTCTGGATTTTCAGTCTGTGTTTTCTTTTTCTGCATATCAGAGTTTAAATGAGCATTTTTGAATGCAGCAACAAACTGTGTTCAGTGGTCCATAATACACACTACAGAACCATGTCTGTTTTTTATCTCAGGGCTGCCTGAGGGCCCCAAGATCTAGACCATGCTGTTGTTCCTTGTGTACAGATATTTAATGATTCTACTGTATGTACTGTAGATGATGAAATCCTGTTTTATTTTTGCAGTTAGGTTGAGAATAGTCCTTCACAGAGTGGCAATCTCCTCCGTATATTTACTTCAGAAAGACTTGGGCTCTCTGTGATGCTTTATTTGAACTCAAAGAGTGGATATGGAACGACTAAGGGTGTCCCAGCGTTTTGTTACCAAGTTGTTAGCAATAGATCCTTTGTGCTCACTGGGTTGTTAGGTGAGGTATTTGTGGATTGGGCTTGCTTCTCACAGATACCATCAGATATCTTCAGTTTGGTATGTGGGAGAGTTTTGAGGCCAAGTGAGCATATTCGTATCGCACATTTCAGGAACAAGACAATTCAAGTGCTTTATATAAAACATTAAAAGTATTACAGCGGTGTGCAGAGGTAAACATCAGAAAATAAGAAGCATAATTTAAAATCAAAACCAAAAGAAAGGATATAAGAAAGGACATTAGATTAAAAAAAAACTATTAAAAACATGATCAAGTAAAAAATAATAATAATTCAAGCTTAAAAGAAACAGTGTAGATTTGTACTTTTAAATAGAAACTATGTAAATGCAGCAGAGAACAGGTGGGTCTTTAACCTGGATTTAAATAAACTGAGTGTTTCAGCCTTCATTTTACAGTCTCTGGTTTCAGCTGATCTGAGGCTCTCTAGGAGTTTGTTTCAGACGTGGGGTGTAGAAATATAATGTAACTTCTCCATGTCTGGTTCTGACTCTGGGAACTGATAAAAGACCGGATCCAGATGACCAGAGTGGTCTGGTAGGTTCATACTGGGTCAAGAGGTCACTGATGTATTTTGATCCTAACCATTCAGAGCTTTATAGACCAACATCAGAACTCTAATGACTATCTTCTGACAGCAAGGCAGCCAATGTAAAGACCTCAGAACTGGACTGATCTGGTCCACTTTCTTGGTCTTAGTGAGGACTCGAGCAGCAGAGTTCTGGATCAGCTGCAGTTGTCTAATTGATTTTTTCGGTAGACCTGTAAAGATGCTGTTACAATAATCAAGCCGACTAAAGATGAAAGCATTGACTAGTTTTTCTAGGTCCTGCTGGGACATCCCATATTTTAACCTTGATATATTGTTAAGGTGATAGGCTGACTTTGTGATTCCCTTAATGTGTTTTTCAAAATTTAGGTCTGAGTCCATCACTAGACCCAGATCTCTGGCCTGGTTGGTGGTTTGTATATAATAAAGCTCAGTGGTGACCTTTAGTCGTTTCTCTTTGGCACCAAAGACAATCACCGTACTTTTGTTTTTGATCAACTGAAAGTTAAACAAAATTTATTTTTCTTTAAATGGGTCTTAAGTTTCAAAAGTTAAGTTTAATCTCCTCAACTATAGTATGTATATGGAATACTTGCGAATGGTACTACTGTTCTGGTAGTGAATAACTGATTTAACGCCGTTGTATTCCTCTCCTCGTTACATTACGATTACAATTTTGGTTAGTGTTAGATTGTATCAGCGATAGTAGCTGACCAATCAGCGCGGGGCATCCATCAAACCTTGTCCAACTCTTTCAACTTGTTCTCTTTTGTTTATAAGAGGGAGTGGAAGGGGGCGTGGTTCACGAAACGGGAGATGACGTCAGTTTGTGCTATGCCTAAAGATACCTCCCACCTTACGCGCCATCTTCTAGCTTCTAATGATAATAACAATAATTAAACAAAGAAAGTCACAACATTGTGCGAGAACCCAGTGTAGTTTATATCGGTTGAAATAATAACCTTGATTAGCTACACTAAAATGAGTGACACTGAGAGTGGACGCTATGGCAAACGGGTAAGTGGCTACATCCAATAATGTGAAATACTTCCCATTTCTCCTTTTTCTTTTTGTGTGGCTTCTCATGAAATTGTTAGGTAATTTCATCACTAGTTTTTTATTTAATTTAATTTATCTTTTTAGTGTTTATGCTGACTTTACTTATTCTTTTAACCTGCACTACCGGTTTCAGAGAGGCAGAGGAGTGCTTTGTATTTGCCTCAAGCTAAAAGAGTAACACAAAGCATGTTAAATGCTAGCTAAACGGATTTACCAGGCTTCTCCACGCTAGCCACAAGCTATCTTAAATGACCAGGGCATCTACAATTGTGCCCTTTTTTTAACATAAAATTTACAGTTTGATTAATTGCACTCGAATTGTTTGCTAGTGAAACAGCAATTGGTTTGATATGTTTTAAAATATATTTATCATCCCTGCTGCTACTGAGTTTTTGATTTGCCTTACAAACCATTTACAAACTAGATGTTTGAAACCACTTTTCCATCTCTGCTTTCACTCTCTGATTTAAAAACAGTTGAAAGAAACCTAAACTATTTATTTGTAAATATATATCTTTCTTGTAACTTTGCATATTTAATTTCTGGAATACAATTTGTTCAGACATGATGTAACAATAGTGTACTTTTTTTCATTATATTAAAGTAATTTCCTTCTTTTAAACCTATTGATCTCAATTTTCATTAAATGTTCTTTTTTCATTAAGGTTATTGAACCTGAAGGATTTGAAGAGTTTTATCCAAGAATGGTGAAGAGAAAATTCAAGATATAAGAAGGCTAATGAACATGATTTTCAGAGCAGAACATAGAAGTGGAAAGGGAGGAAGTGTGACGGAAGATTGCTGTCAGATAGACGCGCTTGCAATGTAATGGCTAAAATGAAACAGACCTGGAATCAGAAAATGCGAAAACTGAAAAAAGAAGAATGAAGAAGGATATAAATCCTGAAAGAAGGTAGTAGCAAGTAAAAATTCTGGAAGAATGAATGTGGCCCTAGGTTAAGTAAATATACTGTTTGTGTCACAAATGTCTTTTCTCTATCATATTCCCTTTCTGTAATGTAAAAATGCATGTTTTAGTTTTTCTTTCTATTGATGGCCCAGGTGGACATGGATGTAGATCTGTTATTGACATTTGTTATGCATGGTTAGAAATGTGCCACAAGGCAAACTGAAGATGTATTTATTGAAGCTGCAAGATAACTAACCATTTTCTTCACAGTAAATAAACTGGGCTTTTTAGAAAATGTGCACTGTATGTATGACATCCGCTCTTTCCCATTTCCATGCTCTGTACTTAATTATGTTTCTGTGTAAAGAAATAAATGAACTTGTCCAAGAGAAAGTTGTTAACATTCTGCTGTGGCAATAGGGGTCACGCTCCCCATCCAAATCGGATCATGGGAGTCCAGCTCGGATCAAGTCGCAGAGCAGATCCGGCTCTGTGAGCCCATCTTGGGCATCTAAACACTCCAAGTCCAGATCCTACTCTCGCTCAAAGTCTAGGTATGCTGTTGTGATTTTGTTTTGGCTTTTAAGAGATTGATTACATAAGAAATGCTTTCTAATATAAAGAAGCGTTATGTCACTGAGTTACATGGCGTTTTGAATCTTTTCTGTCTTTTTTCTTCTGTTTTTGTTACTCATCACCTAAAACAGGTGTCAAACCCCGCTGTCGTGCCAGTTTTAGATGTTTCCCTGCTTCATCACATCTGACTGAAACTAATGGGTCATTGTTCAGAACTTGACATAAAACTGTTGGAGCCATTTGATTTGGAGCAAGGAAACGACTAAAATCTGCAGGACAGGGTCCTCTGCAAATGGACTTTGACATCCCTGATCTAATATTTTCTTATCTATACAATTAAGTAAAGTGTCTTTTTGTTTACAGGTCTCGATCCAGGCGGCACTCGAGCCGCCGCTCTAGGCGTTCATGTTCGGGGTCCGGTTCCCACCGGAGAAAGTCCCGTTCTCGATCCCACAGCCCTGAATACCGCCGCAGGAGGAGCCAGAGTACGTCACCTATGTCAAACCAGCAACGTCACAAAGGCAGCAGGGTGAGTTTGATAAGATCTGAAGATAGACTGTGGTGCAATATACAAGAAAAGGAAAACTTACCAATAAGTACATGTAGGAAATGGCAACATTTTGAACATGTTCAGATTTCTGGGGACACTTGCATCTCAGCCAATAATTGTAATGTTTCCTATGATCTTTCATGAGAATTATAAGTTGAATTGAAGCTTCAATACTTTTATGAGATCATGCAAATCCCTTTAAAATATTGTACTTTGACTTTCTCATATTTTTAAATAAATACATTACTTTTGTTTAAAAGAATGTATTATAAGAATTGTTCGTCTGGATAGATTAATAGTTAAAATTTTACAGCGAGTTAACTCATCTTTTTTCATTTGTGTGGATTTATTGTATCACATGTTTGTGTGAAATACTGTGAGAATCTGCTTTAACATGACATTTAATAACCCCTGGAAATAATCTTCCCCTCCTTTTATTACATCAACAGAGCCATGACTTCACAAAAGAGACACTCGATCATGGCCATGGTGCTGATGTTAGGGTATGTGGACCCTCTGACATATTTTGGGAAAGAGTTATGTGATGTTTGCATGTGGACCATAGGTTTAGCTTTTACTATGGAGCTCTATAAAGTATAAAATGTCAATAATTTAAAAAAAATAATAGAAATACCTTTAAGAAGAGAAGATGGCAACCATAATTGTAAATTACTGTCATTTTGTATAGTAATTGATGTAAATTCTCACCCATTAATTTTAGAGTATAGATTTTCTTATATGCTTGCAACATTTATTGGATTAATTTAGATGTGGAAATTGTTTTTTTTTTAGATCTTATTTTATTACATGTTGTATCTGCATTATTATGACAAGAGCTACCAAAGTATTAATGCATAAAATAATCTGTTCAACTTGTATGTCCAGAATGATTGTATTCGTTAACTTTCTTGTGGCAACATTTCTCTTAATTATTTAATATTTTTCAAAGAAGCCTGTAAAGCTTCGGCTGCGAAGAGTTAATGTAGGTTCAATTTTATTGATGTTTAATTTTTACAAGAAATGAAAAGAAAGAAAACGGGTTGCGGTAAACAAAACTGCTTTGTTTAGTTGTTGAGTGAAATAGATTTCCTTGGTCCCTCATCTGGTGACATTTTTTTTGCTGCCCCAAGTTTGACAACAGTTTGTTTAAGATCAATGTTTGTAGTGCACTGCTGCTTAAAGAGATCCATATAATAATGCTGTACAGGACTGAATTTTCTAAGTGAGCATGAGGCAAATGAATGCTTTTCTTGGATGTTGTCTCTCTTTAGCAACTTTTTGACAGAAGTTTACAAGCCTGTCATATATTCCCTGACTGGAAATTTACTGTGGTAATGTTACAACTGATTTTGCTACACCACTGTAGACTGTCCAGAGCAGTGGAGGTCTACTTTTCTCCCTCACAGCTGATCTTAAGCAGCTAGTGTACAGATTTATTAGTGTGCAAGTTATGAATTATTTAAAGTAAGATTTTTTTTTTTCTTTAAAGTTGTTGAATGTTTAAAATGTTGCAGTGTGCATAAAGAAGTAGGTTTTGCATACTTAAAATTCAGTAACTGGACTTTGATAGCAAAACTGTGGATGTTAGATAAGGTAAGCCACACCAACAACTCCTTATTGTTGACCTTTTCAGGCGAACCCAGATCCGAGCAGATGCTTGGGGGTGTTCGGCTTGAGCCTGTACACAACAGAGCGTGACCTGAAGGAAGTCTTTTCGCGCTACGGTCCTCTGGCCGGGGTCAACATGGTGTACGACCAGCGCACGGGTCGCTCACGTGGCTTTGCCTTTGTTTACTTTGAGAGGCTTAATGATTCCAAAGAGGTATGGGAAATGTTTGTGCTTTTATTTGAGATGCTCAATGATTTCCACTTATATCAGTGACTAAAATTGTTATTTTATTCTTCTTTGGTCAGTGACTGCATTTGTTTCATGTTCACACATATACTAGCTAGAATGGAAAGTGGTGCAAGAGCTCAGAGCGAGGACAGGAGGGAATATGCTTTCTTTTTCATCCTCTGATACTTTTCAAATGAATAAATCTCAAAGTATACTTTTAGAAATCTTTTATACATCCAGATGTCAACAAATGAGTTTTCATCTTGGATTCCCCCCCTCCTAGTTAGATACTGTTTTTTTTCTATTCTTTTTTTAAGTAGATGTGATTACATAGATTTAGCACTAGATGTCAGCATTGCTTAAAATTCTGTAACTATGTAGGCTGCGTCCCATAGCGAGGGCATTGCATTGTGAAATCTTGGAGCGCTTCAGTGAATTAAATAATTTTCACAAAAGAGATTACAATTATCTGATAACATCTAAGTCTTCTCTTCCATCTTGCATCTCTCAGGCAATGGAACAAGCCAATGGCATGGAGCTGGATGGGAGACACATCAGAGTGGATTATTCCATCACCAAACGAGCCCATACCCCGACACCTGGAATCTACATGGGTCGACCAACTTAGTGAGTAAGATAGACACCGGTGGTAAATCTCATCTTCACAGTTTCCTTAACTCGCTTTGTAATGTTGAACTTGAATTCCTGTGAAGCTTTAATGTAAGTATATGTAATGTAATGGAAGTCTTGTTCATTTAACTTGATTTATTGTACATGCTTTTATTCAAACAAATAACTGATCTTTTGTAATGATCTTTTTGATACTGCTGTGTTTGAAAAGCCCAGAGATCATGGTATTTGTATTTCTACAGTAATGGTGGTGGGAGTGGCAGCAGCAGAAGGGGGAGAGACTCTTACTCTGCTCGTGGCTATGACAGATATGATGAGTATGACTACAGGTGAGTCATCATTTCTGTGTATAACATCAGTGATATACTATTGTGTGAAAGCTAATTAGTCACTTTCCTTATTTTGTCACGTTTTAGTCGCAGGCGGTCTCCGTCACCTTATTACAGTCGATACAGATCTCGCTCACGGTCTCGCTCTTACAGCCCAAGTAAGTGTGAAGAAAGACTAGCTTGATTTAAAAACTGCATTTATCGCAATGTGTTTTAGTCTGCTGCTATAAATATCCATGTTTGTGTAATTTTTTCATCACTGGTGAAAGCTAATCAGTCTTATTAGTGCTCTTCCATTTTAAATCTGTACTTATATATACTTGTTCTTCTTTTTGCAGGAAGATACTAAGTTTTTTCTTTCAGGGTTCACCTTTTCTTCAGTCACCCATTTAAGATTCTTCAAGGGGTTTCAGTGGGAATATTTTGAATAAGCATGCCGTTTAAAAAAGAAAAAGAACTTGTATACTTGAGGTAGTTCTCATTTACATGCAGTACATGTCTTGGTTTAAAGACATTTTGATGCAGCCATGTAGAATATGAGCCAAGAAGTCACCTCTTGCTTCATTCATTAGGCTCACAACCTTCCTTTTCTATTGTCTCTGCAACATGGATTGTCTTTTGCACTGGTTGCTTCAATCTCGTGATGGGGAAAGATAGTCATATTTAGTCTATATAGTAGGGACAACTGTTTTTTTACAACCTTTAGTGAGTAGATGCAAATCCACTCGATGTACTGTAAGGATAAGATTTATCTCAGTGTTACTTAGCACTGACTTTTACTGTTTACTGGCAAGTAGCTTGTAAATTAGGTTGTAAAATGAAGTGTTAACCAGCAATCAGTAGTTGAGTTTCTGCTCACACTCATGTTTTCTTTTCGTTTAGGTATTCCTAGGGAGTTTTAATATCTTGTGACACTTTTTTTTAGTGTTGTTTCCTTCTATAATAATGCAAATATTAAAAAAGAAAAATAATGATTCAAATTGTAGGATGTATTTCTGACTTAATGTGCATGAAATTGAAGTTGAGATGTTGTTGAATTGGTGGAAATGAATATTGTAAACAGAGCGGGTGAGATGTGACTTTCACAAACCATGCCGTTGTGCCTGATAAGTTGATATTTACACAATTTTTAAGCTGTTGAGCTTCAGTTGCTTTTTGAAACTACTATATGTTCATATATGTACTATATGTCATTCAGCCTGCACAAATGAAAGCATGCACACAAAAAGTTTTACCCAGATTTTATTTGGTGTTCACAAGTGGAAAGGAAACAGTATATTGATTTTCATTATTATAGAACAGTAACTTTAATATATTTATTTATATCACAACTTCTAACATTCAATAGGTCTGCTAATAAAAGATTACATAAACATGGTTTACTCTACATCACCAGTCACAAACACCTTGCAGATTAGAACAGAATAATCATTTGCTTAGTCTCTGATACATTCAAATGTATAATTTTTACAAACTGAGAGCGAATAGAAGCTTGACACACGTGACTAATCACAGAAGTAAATCTGAAGGAATGAAGGACTCTTTATCTATAGACCTTGGTCCCAATAATAAGACACTGGATTCATTTGGGGTCGATAATCACTGCTGTCATGTCACGGAGCCCCTCAGGGTTGCACATTCACTCATACTGATTCAGAGATAACTCTTCTTCCAAGGTAATGACAAGCTGGGGATATACAAGGGTCAAAGTATGAGGTCTTACTCAATAAAGATTGAACACTGAAAGCCAGAGTTTGTATTGTGTGAGCATTTTCATTTTAACCTATTAATCACTTGTTTGTACACATTTATCTAGCAGACATTTAATAAAAACATTTCTTTTCCTCCCGAAATATGAAATATGGTGCGTCCACTTATCAGTTCTCATTGTAGAAAGCAGGTGCACATGAAAGAAAATGCAGACATTTCCATTGCTTCTGTGATTATATATTTGATTGCTTTGAAATAAATGTTTGGGGTTTTTTGTCTCCGAAGTTGCATAATGACAAATATGTCATGACAGGAGCCATATAGCTGCTGACTTAGAGTTGGGTGGATACTTTCATTGAGGTTTTGCTTTGACTGATTACACCTGTAGAAGTTTAACATTCTGGCACAATTATATTATCAAGTTCAGAAAAGTAACTCTATCAACAGTTATCAGCTACTTGGTGAGAGGGATGATTTAACACTTTGCAAAAACAAAACAACAAAAAAGAGTTGAACCAGATCAGTACATTGCAGTTTGATTTGTTAGGGGATTTTCTGTAATCTCTCCCATAAAGATTTACTTTAGAGTTCTAAGATTTAAAATAATGCACAAAACATGGGCAGGATGTACACCAGGTGCAACTTGTATTTGTGAACAGATTAAAACTGGGAGGGGACATGTCTGACAATATCTGGAGGTTTACAGGCAGCCACATGTTAATGAATTGTGGTTTAAACACAAGAAGACTACTTGGGGATGTAGACTTGATCACATCTGCACAGTAAACAGAAATTCCCATGCCCTCTGTTGATTATCTTAAGCGGAAATAGACATTAACCAGGGGTACAAAAAAAAATCTAACCTGACCAATTCTACTTTGGACTAATTTGCAGTTTCTAACCTTAACTAACTCAAATTTTTTTTTTAAATTATATTCTGTTAAAGGTTTTGGACGATATTTCTTCAAATGAAAAAATATATAGATCTTTATTGCACCACAAATGAGATTTTTTAGCTTTTTTTAAACAGTAAGCTAAATTGTGCCGGCATAAGAAAGTAATTTCTTTACAAATAGATGAAAATTCTTTAAAAAAAAACTAGAAAAAAATTGTTATCTACAACATCAAATTTATATCAAGGGACAATCCATAAACAGTGAAAAATTATTAATTTTGTCCAAAGTCATCATAGCTTGCTAGTTTTAACATATTAGAATACTAGAAAAATAATTTGTATCTATTAAATTAAGTACAGTCATGTAGTTCATTTGATTCGCTTTAACATTGTTGCTTCAATTTTTTATATTTCTGTTCAGAGAGAAAAAAGTCAGGTCCATTCCAAATTCAACATATAAAATTCTTTATTTTATAATAAACACAATCTAGTCCAAAATAAGAAGTGTGGAAAAAACTTGTAGCACAACAAATCATGTTTCTCACTTCTTTCAGTCAACAAGATGTTGCAGACTCTGATTGTTTTTGTGTTGTTATGGGAGAAATTTTCTCCTCACAAATCACAGTGTAAGTAATCAATCAGGGGGCTGAAACCAGTAAACAACAACAGCAACCAGAGGGGAAGTTTTTTCCTGCAACACAGGAACAAAGCTACATGCTTATGCATGGCCGTGCAGTGCTGCTGCAATATGACCAAGTCTGCAAACATCCATGTGACTCAGCGTGAAAACACACTTCCATTAAACTTCTGTGTAGCCTGGCCGTATAGTGTAAATATGAGCAAAAATGACCAAAAGGAGCTAATAAGAAGTCATTTCAATATCACATAAAATACATTAATTAACAGATGTCTATTACAAGGAGCTGAAATTGTATTGAAATAATGAAAATTAGAATCAATCAAGAATTTCTAATTATTTCTTCCGTACGCCGTGCTGCGTAAGAAATGCATTGTGGACTGAATTTCTGCAGATTACAAGCTATGAAGTAAATATTTCATTAAAAAAGGAAGTGATCATGGCTGCCAATTGTAATCCAACAAAAGTATGACGGGATTGTTTTGGGCTGCTATTAAAGCTTTTTGAGGCTTTTTTAACAAAACATGATCAATTAATTCATTTAAATTATCCTCACATTTAATGAATCTTTTAAGTGGCTATTTATATACTCAAAATTAAACCTTTTCACGCCAATTTTCAATTATTTTTACTTTTGTTTGAATGAAAAAAGTGTGACGATTAAAGAAGAAAGGCCACATATTCTTTACTCGTATTATTCTCTTTAAAAGTATCAAACAATTAGCTAGGATATTTTTTTTTGCCCTTCGAGTTTGTTGTTTCTTTGTTAGTTTTTGTTTTTGTTGTTGCTTTTTTGCCATCAAGAATTAACTCGTTATTTACAGTTAAACAGAGATATTCCCTGGCATGTGTGTGGAGGGGGCACAAACCGCCATTTTCTGATGAGATGAAGGGTGTCATCCCACAGCAGTCTGAAGAGAAAACACATCCACTCTTTCATTTTTTCCCCTCTTATGGTTTCTTAAACCTACATGAAAGCACTTTCAGGGTACAGAAAAACACATGTCTAGATCAAAATAGTTTAAGACTGAGATGGTTTGCATCAGTTAATGTTACTGCAAGGCTCTCCTCAACATGGCGTTCAGCAAAGTGTAACCCCCACTGTCCAGAGCGGTCAGTCACTGCTTTTAATGGTTAAAACTATTGTGGAGAGAAAACATTAAGATTTAAAAAGCCTAAAGATAAGTTAAAAAAAAGAGCAATCTCACCGGGAAACAGAATCCTTGGATTCACTGTAGCCTAATGTGGTTTCTGAAAGAGCCTTTCGCTTGGCGACGTAGACTATATCTTGGAATGAGGCCAACAACAGCTCAAAGTTGGGCTATAAACTGCGTTTTACCTAAACAATCTACCTCCCCCTCTCTTCTCTTGGTCTTTCCTTCAAGAAATATCCAAGACTGCTTAATCAGATCGATTTTTTTTGTCAGCTCTTTTCCTGCACCGCTATTAACCGCACAAATCTTCCCACATAGGATGTAGTCTAGTCTGAAACTTTATGTCAGTTTGCCCCCTATGGAATTTGTCCATAGCGAGGAGTCCTGAAACTGGGGGCGGGGAGATTTTCTGTACATTCCTCGGCGATACATTCACTACTCCTCCTGCAGAGCCTGCAGCCACACACTCACACACACACAGAGAGACAGGCTGCAGCCATGCATCAGTTCATTTAAACCGACAGAGCCAGGCGAGAACTCACATGGCTGCTGTCTCTATACGTCCAACAGCAACACAAAAGCACCATCTGTTCAGACACTCTTCAACAGGTAGGAGGACGTCTACACCGAGCTCCCCTGTGTACTTCGTTGTTTAATTTGAAGTGAAAATCATTAAAGCCAAATAAATTGGCTTATAAAAAAAATTGTATGAGCCTAACTAGGCCAAAGGAAAGCGCTCACGCCCCATAAAATCCTAATAAAGGTCCATACGGAAGAGGTATAAGCATTTTACTCTTGATTAAAAACTTAAGAAACTTTTCAGGAGTTGAAACTTTTTTTAAAAATTATAAAACAATTAAAAGTTTGGATGAAGTTGTTCTAAAAGCAGTTATAAAACACTATATTTTATTTCCTGTTCAGTTAACCTATTTGGACGTATGCCCCATAAATGTATACTGAGCGTAAATGTCCTGAAAAGCCGAAAACCGTTAGTGAAAGCGCCTCGAATTTGGCAATAGGTTCGTGTTTCGTTACATCTTTATGCTTTACGACAAAGCCATGCAGAGGAAACATGGGGAGAAAGGCATAATTGGCGCGCTGATTCATATAGAATTGTCGAGCCGGGGAGCCAATGAATGAGCGCGCTGAGGCCGAGCCAGCAGAAGTAGTGCGGAGCGAGTCTGCAGCCCTCTGATTGGCCAGGCTGCTCTACCAATCAGAGAGCTCGGTGTGTTTGCACAGCAGCAGAGGAGTAAACCCACAGCCATGAGACAACCATGGCCCCACTCAGAAGGGCCCACTAAACCAACACTCCTTTTGTAACCTGCTTTTACATGAACATGCACACCTAGGTCTCTTCATTAGAAACACTGCGGGGACTCTACATTATCATCACATCTCAAAGCATAGTTATTAGCACTGACAGCTGCAATGGGAAGTGATTAAACTGACTTTTCCAACACTTTCCCCAAATCTTCAAACTGATTCAGCAGAAGCTTCAATGGGCTATACTCTTCAATGAAAACATATATTTGGCCTGGAAGACAGTGAGGTCAAAGTCAATACTGTTGTGTAACTAGTTAACCTTATTTTCCGGCTACAGTATAATTGAGTTTTAACAATAGCCATGGCTATTATTGCACCATTATTGCAATTTCTAACGTCCTTTTAATGGCCACATATCAAACTGGTAACACACTAGGAGCACCATCCTCAAATTTAGCTGACACATGTTGTCTCTTGAGCATAAGTAAACACTGTTTCTCTGAAGTTATACGAATATGCTTAATTCAAATGGGTACTCTATTGACACTTTACATACAAATCTAAACCAAGTTATGCAAATGCTATCTTTAATGATAAGGTGGGGTTTCTCTCTGATCTTTTTTAGAGACACTGATTGTTCTAATTTAAATAGAAAAGTTGTGCAGCTTTTGATTAATACCACAAGTTTAGAATTGTATTTAATCGTGAATATTGTGGTCTCATTTGTCTCCAAGAATGGTTGACTAAATATCAAAAGCACCAGGTTACAGATGCATTGCA
>JAOXYM010000018.1:12008021-12018523 GCA_028567055.1 Leptatherina wallacei
GGAAATATGTATTTGTGCTTCATTGGCCCCCTCCATACACCGACTGCCAGCTCGAAATCAGTGATTAACATGATCCTGCGTGAATATGTTCATTCTAGGGCCTTTGTTGTTGAAAACCTTCCACGACCTTCGCTTTGTCACAATATCGACCTATCGCCATCAACAGGTAAGTTTATGGCTTCTCGTTCCTATATTTCTTGGACAAAGTGATAGGTGTAGACCATCCGCCCCTGCTTATGATTTACAAATGATCGCAATGACTGTTGTGTAATGTTTTAAACATGTATTCCGCACATGATTCAATTAGTTCTATGAGGGGCACATTGGTGTTGCAAACCCCTCCCTCTTTCAGTAAATTCAAATCGGAGGTATAGCAGAGGGGATTCGCTCCACATGGCTTCCTCCTTGTGCCAAAGAAGCCTGTAACATAATATGAAATGGCTTAAAGCGGCCCAAGAGTGTCCACGTAGCTCAAAGATACCCCCCTCAAGTATTATTTTTGTGTGACCATAGGTAAATTGGGCCTGCCGTTGGACTTTGAGCTGTGGGCCAGAAAGGGCATGGCTCCACGCTTGCTGGAGAAGATGGATGCCGTCATGTGGATAGTAGTAGGCTACGTGTCATTACCACATTGCGCGAGAGCCCGAGGAGCGGCACAGGGCCCTCCCTATAGGCAAGGTATTTCAAATTAAATGTGCCAAATATGCTTTTTAACAATATAGTGCAACATAAATGAATGGCCCCACCCCCTTTTACTTCAACTTTAGTCATCAGTAGCGCACTTAGCACATCCGTGCGCACAAGCTCCCGCAGTATCAGCGTCTCCCTGCTATGGGCGTGCTTGAGCGCACTGCCGTTTTACTATTCCTCAACCGACCAATGAGAATCGAGGCTTTGCAGAGAAAGGCACACGAATGTGATTCTAGTACAGATACACTAGTTTCTCACGGAATCCCTTTACGCACATATCTCGCCAGGTTGTCGCCCCCCCCCCCAAAAAAAACCAATCCACTCTTCTTCTCCTTTTTTTCTTCACTCCCCTTTGCTGTCCCCACCCCATATTCTCCGTGCAATTTTCCTCAATTCCAAACACTTAATTGAGCAATTGGGATTCCTCACGTGTGGGCTGATTTGTAGTTTGAACACGTGGCTCATTCAAAAAAGCCGGAATAGCAGAGGATTTTTTTTCCCACCCCTTTCTTCTTCTTCTGGGCTCTAGACTCAGAGGCGGGCGCCAGCCTTACCGTGTGTGACATTCTCTGTCTCTTTGCCAAAGGGGTTTGGAGGAAGACACAAAGTAGTTTCTCCTCCTTTTCACCCAGCCCGCCATCGTTCGGAGACACGAGATTAATAATTGAGCATTTATTTATTGCGCGACAGAGACAGAGGGGCGAGGGAGCGCAAACGCACTGTGAGGCTGCCAGTTTAAATCTATCTGTGGCTTGAACGACCGGGAAGCACGCCACAGCCACTCCGTAATAGTAAAGGCGATTTGGGTTACTCCAAACACTGCACATCCGTGAGAGCAAGTAACTCTCTCCCTCAGCGTAAAGATTGTCCCTTTTTGGCGTGGAACATGAATAAGCTATACATTGGCAACGTGAGCGCAGAGGCGAGCGAAGAGGACTTCGAAACTATCTTTGAGCAGTGGAAGATTCCGCACAGTGGTCCATTTCTTGTCAAAACTGGCTATGCGTTTGTGGATTGCCCGGACGAGAAGGCTGCAATGAGGGCCATCGATGTTCTTTCAGGTGAGCACTTTTGAGCACGCACGCTTGTTTAAAAGAAAAAAAAGTGGAATTAAAAAATATGCACGAACTGCTGCAATTGTCAAGATTGCTTTTACTTCAGGGCCCCTGAGAGAAATGCATGTAGTCCTGTAGGGTGGGGGTGTATCCAAACGTTTCTCTCACACAACCTTTACTTGGCCTTTTGACACTGTGGGCTCAGATAAATGGCTTCCCCTAGGTTGGAGTGAAATTCTGCCCTTGTGATTCCATCGTCTAGCTTGATAAAATAGTCGAGTAAACACAATCATGGGGATACCAAGCTTTACTATTTGTGCTGTTCAGGGCAGCAGGGCGCATAAGCAACGGGGCTGTGGAACGCCGTGAAGTGACCCTTACTGTGGGCTCACTGGGGCACGATTGGGAGCCGTGTTTTGTTTTATTGCCCAGTTTCAGTCTGAACTTACTCTCTTCAGGTTTCAAAGTATAGGCCTTCTCTCGTAGCGAAAGCTCGCTACATTGTGAAGCCATTTCGTCCATGCTGACACACCAGGTGGTTTAATTGTGTTGGTCAAATGTAGGCCAACCAAGTGAGCCAGACCACAGTTTTGATTTTTGTGTACTATTCACCTCGTTTCATGGGTTGCCATTATATTCAAGTTGAGCCCTTTTGTACAGAGCACGTATTAATTGAGCTAAACTCGTATAATTTTAGAACTGAGCTAATGTCAAGCTCTGCTGTGTCCTCGTGCTAGTGGCTCACACACTTAACAGTGTATGCTAAAATAAAAAAAAATAGGCGTCTCTACATTTGGCCGTTTTTGGATTTTAGCACCTTCAATAAAATGGGTAATAAATGCCAACCTTAAACACACATACAAAAACATGAGGCCTATGTGAGTTCATGTGGCTTAAAAAAAATTAAGTCCTTTTTTGTTTTTATAGGTAAAGTTGAACTTCACGGGAAAGTTCTTGAAGTGGAGCACTCGGTTCCTAAACGTCAAAGGTAGGTCAGATTTGATTAACTAGTCTTGGTTCAACTCGTGGGAGTTCTAGTTTTTTTCTCTCTCGCTTCACTGTAGCCATTTTCGACAAAAGCATTTTTTTTTAAATAAATCAAAAAAGGTGGGTGTGTGTTGCTGAGCAGCATTGTTAACTAAGAATATTTTATATTTTTACGTAAATGGCATAGCCTATTTTTCTCCCTGAATGCTCTGGAGTTGAATTGAAGGGGCGTATGGTGGCGTACTGTACGCCCTCCTTTCGCCATTACTGAGTGCTCCTAAAACCGTTGTGCATTTAGGTTTACTTGGCTCATGCTTGCACGTCTATTGTTTTTAAGCATAGCCTACGTACAGTGCCCAACACTTGAATGTAAAGCTCAGACTGCTCGTAAATCTCAGAATGTGCAGGCAGAAGTGTTAAGAGTGAATGCAGGCTTCATTTGAAGCGTACAGGCCTTGTGGAGTCGTCCATTTGAGAAGGATCTGCCCGTCATTTTCCCTGCTTGCCCTACGCTTCCGCCCTCCTCAGCACATTGTGCTGCTGTTGCATGAGATGGACTCCCAAACGAGAGTGTAATGGGAGGTTTGGGGCCCAAAGGACGAAAACCCTCGCTGTTAGTTACACCCACCCCCCAAACTACAGAGGATCGCTTTTCAATACTTTCTAAAAGACATAAAATAAAATTGTGTTTGTGAGTAGCACGTCACCTATGCTGTGGGCCTAAATTGCTGGGAGTTCTGGATGTGTGCGTGGTGTTGGTGGTGACGCAATTTTCTTATTTGATCCTTTTACTTGAACTAATTAAATACTAATTAAGACTGGTCATAACTACGTGTATGAGGCATACATCCTTTATTGACGTTTGGTTGGATTTACTGGAATTTGACGTAAAGGAAGAAGCAGCATTTACAATGCGAGTCCTGGCGAAAGACGTGGGCTTTTGAATTGTTGTACTTAGTTTTTTAAAATTTATAAAGTGCTTGAACGTAAAGACAGCATAAAGAATGCCCCTCCTCACACACAAAAACACGCACTTTTTTCTCTTTAAAAAAAAAAGGGGGAAAAAAAAGAACTTTGAATATGTTATACAAGCTTCACGTGGCAGCTCATCGTTTGTTGGGTTTAATTGTAGCAAACAGGTGAGCTCAATAATGAATTTTGGCCTTCAATCTCAACACCTTCCTCAAAGTGTCCCTCACGACAAATTGGTGACATTGCTGTCATTTAGTCCAGCATGACGTGTTGACTATAGCAACAGCAGACTCGAGTTTCAGCCATACTTGAAAGAGGAAGGGGATGGAAAAAGCTAAACGTGTCCTACAACATGAAACAAACGCAGTAGTAGATGGGAACCTTATTGAGAACAGACCACACACACACACACACACACACACACACACACACACACATATGCATATACGAGCCTATATATGTTGCTTACACTGGGGCCCCCTCTGCATTCCAGCTCTGCAAATTTCATCTGGAGGCTTGGCCAATCACCATGGCTTAACCTTCGAACTCATCAGGAAGGGGAAGTGCTAAAGCAGACTAGGATCAAGACGGGGTTTCCACATTGTAGGGCTGATGAAGATGGGACTGAGTGATGTGCTGTTTAACATAATTAAAAAAAAAACACCCATGTGGTTGAAGAACTTACGTATGTTCTGTAGTTGACCCAAACAAAGTGTAGGCCTACATCTTTTTAGTTATTTGAAGGACATTTACATGTCATTTTCCCTGACTGCTTTGAGCTTACCCCTCAAAAAAAATAAAACACCCACCCACTCCTGATTCTTTTCAGCTTTATGTATTTGCCCAGAAGATGACTTATGCATTTTTCAGTAGGAAGTCAAACATTTCTTAAATTTTCCAGGTGTCTCAACTTCTCAAACCCCCTACATATATTTTTATTTATTTTAAGAGTGTGTAGTTGGACCATACAAATATTTATTTGTCAACTGGTAAACTAAAACTTCATTATGGTCATTGTATACACTGCATAAATATCTTGGTTCAAATTATTCTCCATGGAGGATACATTTAGGAATGACAGCTTGCTCAAATACTATGCATGTCTCATACAGAGGGAAGAAAATGGCATGACTAAAGTGTGTGTGTGTCAAACATTTTATGCTCAAAGATGTGCACCTTGAATAGCCTTTTTTTTTTTTTTTTTTTTTTAAATGCCATATTGTAAATTAAGTTGTTTGAGTTAAGTTTTGACTTCATTTGTTTTGCTTGAGGGGGAAAAAAAAGAAAAAACAAATGTGTAGATTCTATCTGGATAGTTTGGCAAAATTGTTATAGTCTTATTACAAAACTTCTGGGTCTTGGGGCACCTGCATTCAAAAACCTTTTTTTTTTGGGGGGGTGGTGTTGGTTGGTTGGTTGGTCAGTGTGGCCCTTTGTTTTACTCGTACTGCAGGCAAAGGCTTAATAACTTCCCCCTGTGAGGAAATGTATTGTAGAATTTTATTATGGAGACAGAAGTGTGCATTTCAGAAGTTGAGCTGTAATGGGTGTAAGAATAAAATCTTTGGATCCATGTGTACATTAAGCTTCTTGTGAGCACATTGGGCATGGGAGGTCTGAAATTGACAGTTGAAGCTAGCTTGAGTTCAGTCATGGTGAATGCTATGTAGCTGTGGATGGATGTTAAGTAGCTGGATGCTGAAAAATGGGGATGAATACAGGCGTTGTACATGCTTGACTTGTGAATCCTCCTGTGGTTTTTATGGATGCATGTACATGCTTGCATATGGCTTGCAATCCTATATATCTCAGCTGGGTGACCTGAGGGAAGGGACAAATGTGCAGAATATTGGTCCATTTTGCAAGTAAAAATGAGGAACCTGGCCTCCTCCTGGCCCTCACATGACAAGCCAACCCCAATCACTCCTGGGTCTCTCCTCCTTCCCTTCTCCTCCCACTTTTAACCCTGCTCTACATGTTCCTGTCAGTGGACTTGTCCGTGTCCATGGCAACAGGGCCCCACCCCCACAGGGCAGAGAGGGCCCTTGTTACCCTTGCCTGAAACAGGGCTACCCCCCACCCTCTATACCACACCCCACACATACACACACCTTCTCAAACCAAAGGCTGGGACTAGGAATGTATACCACCCACAACCCCCACCCCACCACGTACCCTGGCTGACTTCTTTGTGTGTGTGTGTGTGTGTGTGTGTGTGTGTGTGTGTGTGTGTGTGTGTGTGTGTGTGTGTGTGTGTGGAGCTATAGGTTAATCTGACTGGAAGTACTTTGTGCATTTGCACATTTCGCATGGCGTTCCCACCGCAATGCAGAGCATACCGAATGAGCTCAGAGAAGGGGGCCAGATCAGCCAGGAATGGCACAGTGGGCCGGAAAGGGTTGAAATTCCTGTTAAGTTATTTTGGAATTTTCTTTACAATTTGCTCATTTAGAATTTAGTAGTTTCCTAATGTCCGAGTAGTTGCATTGAGCTACTGTTAGTTTGATTATAGTGCTAGCATCAAAACCTGAGAAATTTAGCATTTTGTAAGCCCTGTTGCACACATGAACACTGTTTACTGTCTGCATGGAATATTAAAATTTGTTATACAGCTTGACTTTTTTCCCATACTTTGTAAATCTTGCCTGTAAGACTTATTTTACACAGTGGAAATTACAAGGCAGTCATTAGCAGAAAGGCTGTTTTGTACAAGTAGGTTAGCTCTGTTTTGAACATCACTGAACAGCTGAGAGTTGGAAAGGAAACATGAGCATTATAACCCTTAAAGATATTTACACAAGTGGCTGCACACAACTTTGAATTAGGTGCACATACTGCATAGGTGTCATGAGTGTAAGGCTGATAATGGAAATACTTTTGGGTCAAGGTTTGACTTGGTTTTTATGCTCAAGCTTCCATCCATATGTACATTTTGTTCCCGTGTGTGTTAACAGGCTGTGGACTTTGGAGTAGCTTGCACTTTTCTCACATTTTTATACAGTCACCACATGCAGGCGAACACTTGTGAAACTCTGACTCATTGATCCACAAGTTCCATTGTCTGCATGACTTCCACACATAGCCAGTATACTCATGCTGTTGTTCCCAGTTTCATTGGTTTTGTGTACCCTAATGCTAAAGAAATGAATTGGGGATTTCTGTACTTGTTTCTGGTGACAGAGCACAGCAGTACCATTGTAACTTCTGTTCTCCACTTGCTTCAGCTGTATGCATGCTCTCTATGAACAAGCACGTGATATTGAGTTGTCTTAGTGTGACTCTGCTAGCATATTCCTGCTAGTTTCTGTAGGCCTATGCCCCCCCCCACACACACACACACACACACACACACACACACACACACACACACACACACACACACACGTGCGCACACAAACACGTGCGCACACAAAAAATTGCTACAACAGCTGGCTGCTCCTGGATAAGTGTCTGTTTAGGCTGAAAAGAGTGGGCTTTAGCCTTGCAGCGGCAGAAGCCTCATGATTTAGTGTTAGAGGGCACATGGTCTACTTGGTGGGTAGAAAAAAACCTCATGGTGTCCTTATTTGTAATTTTAATTGCAATGTTCATATTTTGCGCTCCTTCAATTTGGCTTAATCCACAGAATTGGTCATTTTCACTGTCCACCTGAGTTACGAATATAACTGAGATCCTGAACTTCACTGGTTTGGGTTTATTGCATAAGTGCATGAATTGTTTTTTTTTAATTTTTTTAAAACTTAATTTGCATCAGTGGTTTTTGTTTTTTTTTCAAAATATGAAATTAACAGGTCATCTTTTCTCCTGCTTTTTTTTATTTTTATTTTTTATCCCACACTCTTCCTTTTTGTGTCTCCAGGAGCTGTAAGCTGCAGATCAGGAACATCCCGCCTCATATGCAGTGGGAGGTGAGTGCTAACAGGATGCTAACTGCTTCCAGGGCAGGGCACCATGGGGGGAGCCTAACTGGGCTTTCATTTGGTAGCTTCTGGAGTCACCTTGTGCCTCCCCTTTTTGGATTTCAGTTGAGCTGTAAATTAGATTTTGAGCTGCAGCTCGGGCCTGTAGAGGTGGTGTTGACCTGAAATTGGTTGATCAGAAATTGTCACTGGACAAGAGACTTTGTTAATGAAAGTATACAAAATAATCGAAGCCGCACAATCTTCAGAGTTTTGAAACCGAAGTTGTGGACATGGCTAAATGGGTGAGTAGAACATGATGTCAGTAGTGGGATTATGGTCCTCTGTGTTTTGGTTAACCTATAAGACACGGAAAATACAAGGATTTTTGGTTCGTGTTAATAGTTGTTGTACATGGCACTTAAATGTATTAAAATCCTAATGTAAGAGGGCGTTTTATTTTATTTTTTTTCTGTTTCAACACTGATCAAATTAGATACTTTACATGTTTTACTGCCCAAAAAAGTGGAAATAAATGAACAATTTGAAAAATGTTGATGAATCATTCCTGCAACAAGAGGTTTAATCTTGTCTATGCGAAAGTGTATGTCTTGATGTGCTGAATGTGTAGTTTTAGAAGAGAAATTTTTTTTTTAATAAAAAATACACTACGTGTAGTTTGCTTTTATGCCTCTAAAAAAAAAAAAGCTTAATTTTTAAGCGGTTGCATGTGTATTTCCCTGACATGTAAACTGACAAATTAGAATGAACTTTTTAAAAAAACCTATTTAATTTTTTTGGTCAACAGTTTTAATGCAGTCCTCTGTAGTATCCTTCAAATGTATTTTGAACTTATATCCGATTTGGAGTTAAAGCTGTGATTCAGTCTCGTGAAATGTAAAGATCCTTGTAATGGAGAGTGCAAATTTCTTACCTATATTACCTCTTCACTAAAATTAATTTTACACTCCTGACACTGGTAAGTGTAAACTCTTATTATTCTGGTATGCACACAGGCTGATTTGACTAATAATCAGAAGGCTTGGAGCCTAATCTGACATTGAGAAAACTAATCTTAAAAAAACAAAAGAACGAACAAAAAAAAAAACATACCTTCCTCCTTCCAGCACAGGCAACTTGAATTGTGAATTATTTGGTGTGAAATGGTTTTTAAACCCTAAAAGTGAGCCATGGCATTTTAGGCAAGAATAAGTCCTCATAGTGTTTTTTGAGTGTTTCCTTCAAAAAAACATTTTGCTTTCGATCCTGTCAAATTGTCTCTGGTTGCAGAAGTTCATTGAAAGTTTTTCAGATTTTCTAGGGAATTTTTTTTTAGTGGGGAAACTGAGGGTCTTGCATATCAAAGTCCATTTGTTTTCTTTTTAAGGGTTAATGTGCAAAAGGCTGTCATTGTCATCCATTGTATATCCATAGAAATGGCGAGCTTGTAGCATGATCAGATTTCACAGCCATTGTCTACTTGGTGAGAACCTACTGTGTTGGGCAGTAGTATGTGTTTGCCATGTATAGCATGTCTTTCTTTTTGTGCATGTGATAAGTTTGGTTAAACACTCCAGTATTGAGTTTCCACTACCCATTCCGATTTGAACATCATGTGCTGGGGGCGTGTGTTCGTAAAGCAGTAAATTGGTCAAATTTAAAGATCTTTAAATTGCAGTATAACTTTCTTTAGGAATGGTCAAACTTTACTTGCATCTGGAATTTCATGCAGTTTTCTGACTTTCACCACTTTTTTTTCTTCAGTAGTTTAGTGGTAGCATGTGCTTGCAGTGTACAGTTTAATTTTCTGCCCCATAAACGCAAAGAGTCAAATGAGAATTTTTTTTCTTAATGCTCTGCACAATTGTTCAGTGATATTCCAAAATCTTAAGGTTAATGCAAGCTTTAGTTTTCAGCCTGATTCATTAACTGATCAAATGGCTACGGACAAGCTTTGTTTTGCAATGGTGAGCTCGCCTTGTGTACGCATGTCCCTCAACTACAGCTCCAGATCCACTCCTGTTCCTAGTATGTAGCAGGTCAGCTATTTTTTTTCTTCAAAGGTGAACCTCTCCGGAGGGGTAAGGGTCAAAAACAAAGATCCTTCCCTAAGAACGCCTTGCATGTAGCTTATCGGGTAGATAAGACAACGGGTCGGGAATCGGGCTGTGTGTAGCTCTGCAACAAGAGAATGGTGGTTGAGAGTAGTGGCGTTTTCACAAGCTCTTGTGGGTGGGTGGGCCAGGACTGTTTCCCCTTACTCTCCATGTGAGCTGATTCACAGAATGTGTAGCATGAACTCACACCCCTTCCCCCCCCAGCTGCTGCTTCCTGCTGGAATGTACCTCACCCTTTCCTGAATGGCCTGGATTCCCATTGGCTGGGTTGAGAAGATGGACGGGCAGGGAAGCCAGCCAGCAGCCAGCGAGGCTTGGCTTTAGGAAACTTGTTAAAATGCAGGAGCAGCCAATGATGGGGATTGGAGATGGCAGGGAGGTGGGAGACTGCTTGGTTGGTGGTTCATCAGAGTTGGGGGCAGGGGGAACAGTCTTGTTGGTTGGAAAGTGGGGTTGAGCTCTTGGGGGTGTGGCCTCAGGTTCAACTGAGCATGGTCAGAAGTCTCAGCTTGGAACCCTGCTCCCCCTTTTGCCCACATGTGATCACATCTGTGAATTGAAATCCTGTGTGTTCTGGTTTTGGGCTGCTGGCCAACTTGTTGCTTTGTTTACAATGCAGATTAATACTTTTGGCCATTTTAGTATTTTATCTATATAGTTGCTACATGTTGAAGGAGTGTTTTATTGTATTTCAGGGGGAGGAATCTTTTTTTTCTTAATTTTGTACTTTTTTTTTTTTTTTTTTTTTTTTTTTTTTTTTTGTTTTTTTTTTTTTTTTTTTT
>JAOXYM010000018.1:12037783-12048991 GCA_028567055.1 Leptatherina wallacei
AACGAACGAACGAACGAACGAACGAACGAACGAACGAACGAACGAACGAACGAACGAATGAATGAATGAATGAATGAGTAAATATACAGTGGTTATTCAAGTGTATAAATGCAATTAGTAGCTTTTTAAATATGTTTAAAACTACTGTCATTCTACTCTGTCAGTGGAACTGATATTATTTGAGGCCAGACATCCATTAAATGTAACTTTATAAACAGTATCTGTAAAAAAGGACACTGCAGCCTCCCACCTACCAACAATGGTGATGTTGCCATTGAAAGTCCCATAGGAATATCGGAAACACCCGTTGCTGTTGATACGTCTACTGCGGAGCAATGGTAGGATGGTGGGATTGGACTCGGTAGCAACAGTGGGAGGGAGGGGCTCTGTTGAGGGGAAACCGGTCGTCATGGAAGCGACAGAGGTGGATGGAATGCGCGGGGCTGAAATGGGAAGTAAATTGCAGGTGGTGAACTCAATTTTTTCACCTCGTCGTGTTAATTTTTTCATCTTTTATTCAGATATGCAACAAAAACATACGTTAGGCTGTGCAGCCTTACCTGCTGTTGTCTCCATCTTGATTGTAATAGCATGAGTAACAGGTGGTGGTGTGGGAGCCTCTGGAGGAGGAGACACAGATGTGACCATCACAAGTTTGTAACTAGGTTTTCATTTGTTATTTTATGATGATCTATGTAAGATTTGTTCTTTCCTCAAAAGCAATGTAGAGCCCTACAGTCAGCAGATAAATATTCCCTAACAGATCATAGAAACAGGAACCTCTTTTTGACGTGTTTTTCTTTTTCTTCTTTCACATAACTGATGACAGAAAAAAGTCAGGAAATGGCAGACGAAATAGATGGGAATGAAAAAAAATTCTGAAAGTGTGGCATATTGTTGTCTTTAACCAACCTAAAAATAATCTCCATTTCTGCTCAAGGACACGAAAATCACAAAATTAACTTTTCGATTAAGCAAACACAGATGAGATATAACTTGTTTATAGCATCAAGAAATCTTCCCCCAAATGTTTTTCCTTCTGTTTTTATAATAACGCATGGGCTCAGGCCTGCATTTAGTCTTATTACTAAGCTTACCTCTTTAGATTGTAGTTTTACATGTTGCAGAAAGAGAAAGAAAATGTAACATTGAAGTAATTATTGAACAATTTTAAAGTTTCTACTTTGGTACCTCTCATAGCCATGTCAGAAAAATACACTCATGGAGCTTTTTGACAAATAGAAAAACAGCCTGATGCACAAAGAGCCACATAAACAATTTACCTGCAGCAAATTGAAGGATTTTAGCCAGTTCCAAGTTCTGCACAAAATGTCCTTGTTTCAGCAGAGCCATCAGACCATGACAGAAAATTTCACAGATATCAATACTGACGGTGTTGCTTGTAACACCTCCACAGTCTATATAAATACATTGATTTAATGACCAACAATACCATAATTCCTAATGAAAAATACTGATGAGACATTTATAGATTAATCGATGGTCTGATCCGTTTAAGAGAGAACATGTTGAATTGTTGACATTTGCGGTGTTCTATCAACCAAAATTTCTCATTTCAATTTGATGAGGAAAATACAGATATCCAAAGGTGTGGTCAGTAACTATGATAAAGTCAGACTGGTTATTCTAATGAAGTACTAAAAATATAATTTTTGAGACTCTACAAAGGTATTCATACAGTATATATTGGCAAACACAGGACCAGTATCCACTGAATTCATATAATATCAAACATGTGATGTACACACAGTGATGATGTCATGACTCTTGGTCAGAATTGGTACAACCCCAATTTCAGATAAGTTGGGACATTCTTTAAATCTGAACAAAATTAAAACTGAAAGACCTTCAAATCAAGTGAGCAGATATTTTATACACAACAGAACTTATAAAAAAAAAACTCTGCTACAACAATAATTTCCCTCAAAAGGGATAAATAAAGTATTTTTCATTTTCATTCATTTCATTCATTTCATTCATTTCATTCATTTCATTCATTTCATTCATTTCATATCATAACAAATGTCTAAGTCAAAGGTCAGCATCTCTGATGGTATGAGGCTGCATAAGTGCATACAATGTGGGCAGCTTGCATGTTTTCAAAGGAAATTTTAATGCTTAAAAGCATATAAAGATTTTAGGGCAACATCTGCTACCCTCCAGACAATCTCTCTTTCAGGGAAAGCCAATGCTAAACAACATACTGCAGCTATTACAACAGCATGGCTTCACAGGATAAGAACCCGGGTGCAGAACTGGAATGCTTGCAGTCCATACCTTTCACCTTTAGAGAAAATGACTATTCTTGGCGGATAGAGGTTTCCATAGCTGGAAATCTCTATCCAGCAAGAATGAGACTGAATTTGGACACCAAAACTTCAGGAACTCCTAACCTCGATGCCCAGATGTCTTCAAACTCCTCTGAAAAAAAGATGCTGCAAACATGACCCATGCCAACTATTTTGAAACCTCTTGCAAGCACACATTTGACATGAAGGTCATTTTGTGCATAAAATTTTTCATTTGTTATGTTATGTATGTTCTGTGGTGAATAAAATATAGCTCATGTTTTGAAGTCTTTTAGTTTTCATTTTGTTCAGATTTGAAGAACAACCCAACTTTTCTGGAATTTGGGTAGCATATGGTTGATAGATTGAACCGATGTCTTAAGCTCCAAAAAGCATTATTCAGTTAAAATGTAAGAACATTGGATTAAATAAATCACACTGATTCAGTTTAGGTCTGAAAAACACCTCAACAGTTATGTGTAGAAAGCAAACCGTGTGCTATCAGCGCAAACTTGACACATTATTGTGAGTGCTGTAACTTTGTTGCTGTCTCAGTTCAGTACCTGTGTGAGGAGGTGATGTGGGACGTTTTGGAGTTGGTGTGGCAGAAGAGGGCGGACACTCAACAGGAAACGCTGCCTCCACCACCAACTTCACACTCATGGTCCCCAGTGTGTTGTAGCTATGTGTGGTCACCTCACGGTGTGTCACCAGCTGGTTGCCATCTCTGAAGTCCCAGATGTAGTCAATAGCAGCAGCGGTTTTCAGATAACCACTGGGGTCATGGAGCTGCACCTTGAAGACCACATCCTCACCGCGGAAGAAAACATTCACAGACTGGTTGGCCGCAGACTTCTGGGAGATGTCGACTGCCAGTGGGATCTTATCTGAGTGAGTGAGTGTGTGTGTGTGGGGATAGATAAATTATTAATGAACTAAGTTTCTACTCCTGTTTGTTTGGCTGATGACTGAAGAAAGATGAAACCAAATTAATTAATTAAATTTGTCTCCACCTGTGACAAAGAAGACAGCTTTGTCGGTGGTGAGGGGGCTGTACTTTCTGCGCTCGCGTTTCCTGTAGACCATGACCTCAATGACTTCTGCTCCCAGAGGGATGCTGGTGGTGTTGATGGTCATGCTGGAAGAGGAACCATCACATGTCTCATAGTACTGACCTGGAATAAACAAAGGAGACAAAATGTGGAATGCTGTAGTTTTTTTCTTCTCTTTTTGCTTCTGTGCATATCTGCATACTCACCCATTGTGTGCCAAACGTAGACATAACTCTTCCGTCTCCAGTCATTACTCTGAGGGAAGGGCTTCCCATCAGGGAATACGTTGCATTTTGTCTTATCTATGCACTTTCCAAAACCATAGTCATCCAGCCAGGATGTCCAGTTATACACATAACCTGAGCGAACTTGTCCATTGGCTGTTCAAAAGGAGGAGGAAATCATTTTATCAAAAATTATTATTTTACATTTGCCAGATACATGTAATGTACAGTAAATAAGACTTGTTAGAAATCCAAACATAATTATTTCCTACTTGGTATTCACCCTCAACCACAAACTATTTTAGTCTCTTTCAAGCTCATAAATTTTGTTCTTTTTGGTGCCAAAATGCATAGTTTTGGCTCTGAATTAAACACATTGATATTTCCTGAAACATTTGGAATGCAATTGCCAGGTGAAGCGCTATGAAAAGCTTTTACATGATCATTGCGTGAAAAGGCCAATGTTTAATTAACTTTTTTTTCTTTTTTTAAAAAAGTAAATTATTTTTGGAAGTGTGATGTGACATTCGCAGCCTGGCCTAGCTTCCCGCAGCACCTGAGGCCTCCAGCTCCGTACCATCCTCACAGTGCCCATCCCAGATAAGGTCCCCATTGGAATCCTCCTTCTGGCACGGAGGATACTCCAGCTTGGCAGTGAAGGAGATGCATGAACCGTTGAGAGCTGGACTGTCGCTGTTCAGACGGACTTTGGGTTTACCTGCAGGAAAGGGAGGGCATTCCAGATTGAAACACTTGCACATATTTCAGAGGAAAAAAAAGAAATCCCTCTCACCTTTGTGATGCATAAGCTCTCCTGGCTTTGGGTTTAGTGGTGGGTAGAGGTAATCATCCCATGGGTTTGTGTCAGGATCCCAGCCAGGGATTGGTGGGATTGGAAATGGAAACTTCTTTCCTACTGAGTGCTTGTGGGGGAACATATCGCCATATGCTAAAGGGAGATTAAAAATGAAGAAAGCAGCTAGGAACTGTATTTCATTAATCTTGTTGAACAAATTTAGACTGTATTTGATTAGTCTCTTTCTGTCAGAGAAAGTTCTTTTTTCTATTCCCTTTCTATGAACAAACAAAAACTCACATTCAACTTCTAACATTTGCAGAAAAGAATGAAGAAAAATCCAATTTCAATCCCCACTGAGAGAGATGGCTTGAGAGTATCACCTTAAACAAAAAACCTTTTCTTGCTTGGAATAAATACTGAAGGCTGTGGCCCACAATTCAGTAAGCTGTGGACATGTTAACCCTCAAATTAATCAAAGCGGGGACAAAAGAAAGAAAAAATGATCAATTAAAAATGTGTCTTTGAACTTATGCATAATCATCATCTGAATGTAATTAATCTGATCCTGTTAATTGATGTGAAATCTGTCAAATGCAATGGTTTCTTTCATACGTTTTCGTTTCCAGTCCCTGCCTAAATTCAGACTTGGTGACACATTTTTAATTGTCAAATATGGACGACAGATGAAAACAACAAATTCCATTGATATAATTAGATTAAGGGAAAGACAACCCATACATCTGTTTGATCATGAGTGAAAAATCGCAACATGTGTGCGGAAAAATAATCTGAAGGTGTCAGAAATAGGACACTTCGAATTAAATATGTAGAATCGTGCCTTTCGCCTCTCCCTAAACAAACAAACAAAAAACAATAATGATTGTTATGTATTGAATTAAGAAAGACCTCGTTTATCCCTTTTGGAACCTTCTGCGACATCCTCTGAATATTGTGATAAATTAGAAAAGGTTTACTACAGCCCCAATTGTAGAGATTTAGAGATCTGTTTTAGGGTAGACGGTGTACATCGGTTTCACTCACTCGCCTTAATTAGGCTCATGAGACTCTGACTAGAGAGGGCTGAGGACAGATCAGGTATTATAGAAAACTGTGCGATAAATAGCATCATCCTCAACAGCCAAAGCACATTTTTGTACAAGTTAGTAGCTCATATTTAAAACTTCCTCATGAAACTCCCATCAGAATTTTGACTGTTCAAATCCAAAATAGCACCACTTACTTCTGAGTCCGTCGGCTTGATAAATAAAGCAGGCGCATGAAAATAGAAGAACACACCGCAAGACGTCCATGTCCACTGTCCAGCTGTCACTGCCTCAAGAAAGAAAAACGGACACGTTCAAACTCGCACAAATAAAAAAAATGTATGCGAGCGCTGACAGCTTCTTGTGCCACCCTCTCTTCGTCCAGCAGCTTCTTGACCCTGCTCGTCGTGATGTCCTCTAATTTAATCTGACCCCGCTCAGCTCACAGACATGTGATGTTTCCTAACGAGACACATCTCATCACTCATTAGACACATGGTCGCAGGAAACTCATGGGAGAACAAGACAGACACGCATGCTCATTTTCCGCTTTTTTTTTTTTGTAATTTCCCAACTCAAAAATAAATAGGCTAATGAAAGAATCATAAATGTTTGTTGGAAAGAACTCTGATTTACAACTATATATAGTTGCTGCTGCTGCAGGCATTGAAAACGCAGCTATGTACTGTTATTATTATTTTATTATTAATATTAGGCTTTTTTGATAATATTTCGAAAGTTTCTAAAGGAACCAGCTGTAAAATGCAGATTTTCTTTACACATTCTTTTTTTTTGCATATATCAACCAATCTTATATAGATAGTCTATATTTTTTGTAACTGAAACAAGTCGCATTACATATTGATCAATAGTATGTATAAAGATGTTTTAGCCTCCTCCCATTCATATGGTTTTACGGGTTATTGAATGATACAGTCTATTCCAACATGGAGGTCTTATAATCCAGCATAACAGCTACAACTAGCCATATAACATAACAAAATCATATGATACTTCTGTGTTGTAGGTGGTGTCAACAATCGCTGACCCCCCCCCCCAAAAAAAAAAAAAAAAATGCAGAAGGAAGGCGTGTGATACCCAGCAGTTTTCTGCACCGTCCGACATGTGATTTTCATTGTAGCAGATCCCCTGCTGTCACAAGGACGTTTGTTAACAGCAACAAAAGGCTCCCAAAGTGCAAAACTAACTCAAATGTCGGATTTCGTCCCTTTAACACATTTAGAAAACTAGTTCCGAAAGAGGAAGAAACAGAAAAGCGCTGCTGGAGTTAAATTGAATTTTAAACATGTGTGTTACTGAATGGCTGACTTAATCCATATAGAAATAAGGAGAGAGACAAATTTGTCTTCCTGAAGCGGATATAATCTACAACAATTTCTCTGTTATGATGTAGTACCTAAAATGGTTTATTAATTATTCATTGACAACTTTATACACCTAGAACTTGCTATAATGATGAGTAGCCTAAACGAATACTAAACGATGACTATGATGGTTTGATTGATAGACGAGAATAGGTCATGTGAAAAAGGTATGGAGATCAAATACAATTTATTTTCAAAAAGTCTGTTGGAAATAATCTAACATCGGGTTTTGTTGACCTTTCAATTTGTACTAAAGAATAGACAATGTCAGAAAACATCGTTTTCAATGAGGTCGTGTTTTTAGAATAATTTTAAAAACCATAACCGATTGATCATGATAACAAGAATGACATAAAAAGATTGAAATTGAGATTGCGTGTCCTCCACGCCACTTTCACCACTCATCCTTTCCCTATCCTTATATAACTTGTGACTAAACTACATTCACTGATGAAGGCCACGGGATGTGACCGAAAGCTCAGACCGAAAGAAAACCATGACTCTGCGTTTGGTGACTTTTTTTTGTTGTTGACTGTTTAAAATATGGGGAAACATCAATGAGCAACAGTGGTGGGACCAGTGAGCAACATGAGAGAGAGAGAGAGAGAGAGAGAGAGAGAGAGAGAGAGAGAGAGAGAGAGAGAGAGAGAGAGAGAGAGGTGGCAAGTCCGAGTCCAAGCCCACCGAGGCACTGGCCCACCCTGGACCCCCCGAGGACGGCTCCTGGTTAACAGCAGTACTATATTTGTCCAGTAGAGGGCGGTACCACTCCGCAACTGCTGACAGATCTAGCTTCTGTCCCAATTAAACCACAGCCTGTTTTGATTTGTTGCATCGCACATTGGACTAAATAAATATACGGAAAAGGGTGATAAATAATCAAATTTTTATTTTATTTTACAAAAAAAGCCCAAGCCCAAAAATCACATCAAAAAGAAAACCACTGAAAAGATTTTAGTTCCACAAACACAAAACTGGAAAAACAGCAAGAAATGAGAAATAATAAATGAAAAAAAGAACTACAACAAAAGTTCATAAACAGGACTTACAACATTTCAGAGTTTGGTGTATTGATTGGTTCTCAAATAATGTTTTTCTTCTTGTTATTATAGTATAATGTTTTACTTTATGATGTGTTGGAGAAATTTTGTTGTATTTTCTTTAATGAAATGTTCTATCGTTTGGTTGTTTTTCTAATATTGCAGATGTATTTTTTGTTTTGTGAGATTTGGTTGAGTTTTCCATGTTGTGTTTTCTGAAATTTTCTACTGCCAAATATATTTTCTGTTTCCTGAAACAGTTGGCTGTGGTGAGTTTTAATGTGTTTAATGAAACAAATTTATTTTTTAAACAATGTTTTGATGTTGAATGCTGTTTTTTATTTTGTTGTGTGTTTTGTTGTGCTGTGTCGAATGATTTAGTTAATCATAATAAAACTAAAATATAGATAACATAAAATATTATTAGTTTAATTCTCAAGGTGCTTTTGCAGCCACAGGGTTTAAAATAACCACTGATCTAAAATTCTTCCAGGTCTTTAAGAGTTAACTTTTAAACCATCTTCGTGTGTGAATTTCTGTGTGTTTATGTGTCTCCTTCTTCAGCACGAACCCACAATGGGCTCCAGACATCTTTGGTTGTAAAAGTAGAGAAATATGAATGAGGACCAGACCAAATGCTTTGTGCAGCTGAGACAGGAGTCAGATTTCTCCCTCTGTTGTGCTTTTCGTGCCTTTTCATTTACAGCTCTGGCTTCTTGTCAGGTGGTGGAATGCAGAAACATTCCCGAGAATGTGGCCTGGACCTGTGTGTGTGTGTCCACGGACTTTTCCTGTTTATTCGTGAGTCTGAAAATGTGCTGGCAGTGGAAACTTGACTTCACTGTGTGCTTTGGCTGCACAGTAGAATATATGGGAGTGTTCACATGTGTATAACTGGAACTACACGCAGATCTTTTCTTTTCAATCTTAAGGCTTATAAACACATTCCCACAAGAACACTGGAGTCAGGAGGTGGTCAAGTCTCTCGGCCTCTCTCTCTCTGATCTTTTACATCTCTCTTTCATTTCCTCCCTCTTTGTAACTCCCTTATTTTGCACTTTGTTTCAGCTTCTCATTGTCTCCAGGTGTCCTTCTCTTGTCTATTTATTGTAATAATAATAATCAGAAGCTTTTCCTCCCTGTCATCCTGCAGGGAAGAGGTGAGCCTCTAAGTGCATATGAAGGGTAATCCCACCCACTCATTTAAACACAGGGGTCGAGAAAAAGTCAGCAACTGCAGGAGAACCACAAGGGCAGTGAAGTGGAAGGACAGCAGCCAAACTGGTTTCAGAGCTCCAGGAGTTGTTCTGCCAACTTGTCACAGCTTCAGACAGCCACAACACAAAATGTCTTCTCTTCTTGTCACATGACACATGGTAATGAAAAAATGGGTTAAATCAGATTTTCTGTTTGGAATCACTCTCATGGGAAATGTGTTGGCTATTAAGAAACTATATTTTTATTTGCCATTTCTCTGCTGTGGAAAACCTATGAAAAGCATGCAAAGTCCCGCAGTGTAAAACGTTTCAAACAAAATATAACTAGTCCAACTTCCACGCTGGCGCTAAAACAGACGCAGGTCTTTTGGATTTTTTTCTCTCCATTCAGTTGAAAACAGCAGACTGCTTCAGCTGCCAAGATCACCGGGGAGAGAGAAGGTGCGACCGCCCCACTTCCCGGCACTGACAGACGGTCATGAGACCCCGAGTCTTGCCGCCAGCTGGCCGGAGAAAGCGTCTTTGGTGTGTGACGCATCGGGGTGACGCCTGCACCAAGAAGGCACACCCACAAACTAATGCTTAGAAATCTTTCGCTTTCCACTGTAGCTTTATTTATGAACGCATTATGTTGCTGATCGAAAACTGAGACTTTTAATGTAGGTCTGTGGCCTTTTCCTATTAATAAAAGTATTGATTTGATGATTCACTATATCCAAAATTCCCCAATAAACGAACATACAACTCCCCATCTATTCTGACACTTGTTCAACACGATTACTTTTCCTTATTTAAAGAAGTATCGAACTGTATTTTGGTCCACCATGAACTTATGCCTTCGGGAACTTTGCCTTGAACAGATGCGTACAGGTAGCCACTTGCATCCATCAGTCGCGTCTTTCAGTCACGTCACAAGTCTACGGCTTTAGGACCTCGGGACGAGTTGGATGTCAGGGGGTAAAAAAGCTGCGCACCTCTGGAAGTCGAACCTGCAGTCTGTCTGTCATTCTCGCCCCAGTCTGTTGCTCAATGGATGCGACTCTGGTTTTCATAATGCTCAGGAGTAACGTCAGACTATATTTGTTTACCCGTCCTTTGGATAACCCTCGTCGCTTTTTACTACTTTGTTGAAATGTAATCCGCTTCAAAGTTGAGGCAAAACTCAGAAATGTGCAAACTCGAGACAGTGCTGCTGGGTTGACTTCTGAACACCGTGGTCCCTCTCTCTTCTGCATACTTCAGCATGAGACTGTGGGGCAGAGCTACAGCTGTCCGGCGGAGGATGCTCTGGCTCCTGCTCCTTGGTCTCGCCTTAGTTATGCTGGCTCTCTCTGATCTACTCAACCGGGACCGCGAAAACAGCTATCAAAAACCTGGAACTCCCCGCCGCCCCCTCCAGCGGATTCCCAGTCCACAGGAATTGGAGATCATCGTGGACTCCCGCGACCCCGCTTTAGAGCTCGGCGTCGATTTGGCTCCACTAAAATCTCTTCAAGAAGACCAACTGTTATTCGTGCCATCTGCACAGGGCACCAAGAGCTCACTGCAGAGGAAACGGAATTACAAGGTGCTTCTGCCCGGGTCAGTTAAGGATACCACCGCTGCCGGGCCGCCGACGCACGTTGAAATGGGAAGAGCTGTGCGCCCACACCTGGGGGGTTTCCAGAGGGATATGGAACAGGCTGCAGTGCATAAGTACGGCTTCAATGAGGTGGTCAGCGAGAGGATTTCACTGCATCGCAAGCTGCCAGAGGTGCACCATCCTGAGTGAGTGTGGCCAATACGCATGTCTGCAGAATATAAATAAAAACTAACCTATATTGATATAGAAAGTTATGTTTGAATTGAAAGCTTTTGTGGCTGTTTTGATTATGGTTTGCTATGACACAGATGTTTGGGGGAACAATACAGCGAGTCTTTGCCTTCAGCCAGTGTTGTTATCTGTTTCCACGACGAGGCTTGGTCCACGCTCCTGCGCACTGTGCACAGTGTGCTTGATACAGCACCCAGACAATATCTGCATGAGGTCCTGCTGGTGGATGATCTAAGCCAGCAAGGTGAGCTACTCCATCCATCCATCCATCCATCCATCCATCCATCCATCCATCCATCCATCCATCCATCCATCCATCCATCCAT
>JAOXYM010000018.1:12057319-12073569 GCA_028567055.1 Leptatherina wallacei
CCTGCAGTCTGAGAGCGAAGTGCTCTGTTGGGAACATAAGGAACTATGAGATCTTTGATGTACACTGGAGCTTGGTTATGGGGATTGGATTGTTTACTGTCCTTGATGGATTAATAGAGGTATGCAAAAGTTTGGATTCACAATTCAGGTATGAATTCAGGGATGATCTTAAAAATGATTTCTTTAGCATTTCAAGCAAGACTACTTTTTGGTGTCTAATTTTTATGGTTTTGACGGTTTCCTCTGGAAACTGTTGGTATTTAATACCTCTATTTACCAATCTAATGCTCCCTGGATCACTGACAGCGACACAAACCCAAAGCATGATCCTTCCACACCCATGCTTCACAGGTCTTTTTAAGAAATGCACCCCTTTTTCTCCAAATATAACTTTGTTCATTTATTAGAATATAAACAGACCACAGAACTTGCTTACCAAAATACATTAGACTTGTTCAGTTGTTCACTTCCAAACTTTGTATGCAAAATTCTATGTTAAAATATAGGACTTTTTTTTGCTTGTTTTACTTCTGATGACTCTTGTAAACTTGATACGAGCTTTTTCTGCAAACACGGTTTCTTAACTAAACACTGTAAATAAGCCATGGCCCTGTGATAAATTCAAGATTTGTTGCTGTGCCCAAGATTTGCATTTATTTTGGATATACAAAACAAAAACATGAAATAATCTTGCCCAAAAAACCCCACAATGTCTCATCTCTAACTTTAGACCATTTGGAGATCAATTTATCTTCTTATCAGCTCACAGAAGCAGAAATTTCATTTCTAGTTGCCCAAACTTTATCAATAACAGTGCATAATGACAGATTAACAAGTCATGTATCACTTTGACACAGAGAGAAAACTTAAAAAGTGATATCATAGTGTTGAACTGAGGTCCCAGTGATGCTGCATGCTCACAAACATGCCCCACATGTATATTTATAGAAACAGTTATGCAGCAGCATTAAAATACGAGAAAACCACTTCATAAAGATAAAACTTTTGATGGCTCAGTTTGATCACATCAACCCAATTTCAGTTACACAAGCAGATGTTTTGTGTGTGAAGTTTTCCTGTTCAAATGTTATTAATTCTCAAACCAAATATTCTGATGCATCATTGTGAAATTCCTGTTTTGTCTGGACTTTCTTAATGGTGAGGTCAGTGGAAGGAGGTTTTACAGAGTTAATCGCCCAGTGTTAAACTGGGTTTTATTGTGTTTTTCCATCTATTTTTATAACACAAGCACAAAACTGTGCTTTTTAGGCTTTTTACTGTTGGATTTATACTATAAAATAACACAGCCTCCTGAGATAAAGTAGATCCCTGTTTCACTGTTCAAAAAGAGTTCAAATAAACCTGCTTTACATCCATTGAGGAAATTCCACAAAAGTGTTGTGGGGATACTGTGGGCAGGAATATCTCAAGTCTTTAGGGAACACAGTAGGAGAATATTTCCCGGAATTTTGGGGCCTGTACAACCACAGCGGCAGCTCCCTTTTTATTTTAGTTTTTTTTAGTCTGCAGCTCATTTTGAGAAAACACAGGTAGTCGAGCTTTTTGTCTCCCTGACTTTTCTCTCTCTGGAGGACGTGGAATGAAAACAATAAATGAAAAGGAGAAGACAAGAAGGGAGTAGGAAAATACAGGGGACGAGAAAAAGAGCATTTTTCAAATGGTGAATAATTTGTGTGTGACATGATGCAGCGCAGGACCACTTCCTGTGGCTCAGGTTTCACTGTGTGTGAGTGTAAATGTGCTGTGGGGGGAGGGTCCACTTCCTGCGCCAACCCCTGATTTTGGGGGCCTTAGATTTGTGGAAAAGTTGGAGCGAATATGCAGTAAAAACAGATTTTCCTAAAAGTTCAAATACATCACTGTTGGCTGTGGAGATGTCTGAAAAGGTGTGGTGTATATTAACATGATCAAGCAGTTACACCTTATTTTAAGAAACACAAGATTCATTTCAATGATGAAGATGAACATTCTTGTCTCTTGGAAAGGGAAAACACATCAATGTACAAACTTCCTCAAAGATTAATTTGTGTGTGGGAAAGGGTGAGAAGTTGTGCATTGCTGCATGCAGGTGCTGATTATATGTGTGGCCTCAGTTATATCGTCAGCTTTAAGCTCAACAACCTTGCTCAGACATTATGCATTCCCACTCTTTAATAGTGGAGTTAATATCCCTGTGGTGCCTTTCCTAATAACCCCTGTTTATCTTAAAGTTATGTGGCCAAGACTTACCACGCTCCAGTAGTGATGTTGTGTAGACACTCCTTTAAGATCCCAAATCTATTTCTTCAGTGCATAGTTGTCTCTTAGTTTTACTAAATTAATTACCCTCCAGTGATTAGTCTTAGCTCTCTTTTGTGTGTGTGTGTGTGTGTGTCCAGCTTGGGGCCTGGCAGTGTCTGTTCTGAGGTTTTTGTGGCTGCAGGTAGCGGACCTGTTCACTTAAACACTGTACCTCTAATGTGCTCCAGATGATCCCACTATTTATAACTCATGTGTTCTAACGCACACGCGCACCTCTTTGCCTTGCTGTAATGCTGGCGCCTGGTTTTTTATTATGCCATCATTTCTTGAGACTGTTATACAAGAAAAGCACACTTGCAGACATACAGCTCTGATTCCAAAACATTTTGGCCTGCTGTGTAAACTGTAAATGACCATAAATAAATGAACTGCCTTTCATTTAACTCATCCTTTAAAAAAAAAAATAAACAGAGTACAAAAGATCTGTCAAATAATATATTTTAATTAAGATAAATAAAACTACCTGGTGGAGCTAGCAGGTCAGCAACATGATTGAATATGAATAAAAACCTCCCAGAGATTCTTTCAGAGTTTTTTTTTGTTTGAGTTCTCATTTCTCAATGTTAGATTCCAAAGCATGTGGGGATTTTATCATTTAGAAATAAAGTTTCAGAATCTGGACAAACCAGTCAGCCGGACAAAGTGCTGAACAAACAAGGCTGGGTATTTGAGGGTAATCATTTTTTACAATGATGCAACTTGAATGTGGTAAACCTTGGCTCCACAGGGTTTAGATAAACAGGGGTTATAAGGAAGGCACTACAAGAATATCATCTTTGTTTTTACAAGGTGGGAAAGTAAGTCTGATTGAAAGGTTGAAAATGTAATATTTAGTGACATGTACCAGTGGAGTTGAGGATCGCAACTAACTAAATACTTTATTCCTGACTCTCACAAACATTTAGGAGAAATATAAATACAAAGTGAAGGGGTTTTATGGAATGATACAAGAAATCTTTGGGTTCATGTGAAATGTTTCAGCTGGAGATATTTAGCTTTCCTCCATGCTTAAACAGTTTGTCCAAGATGTCCCAAAATAGCCAGACTACAGTAATAAATGTAAGTATCTTTAATGTAATATGAATTGTTAAATAGTTTCTGGCTGTTCCTAAATTTGATTTACTATGAACACAATACACGATGAGAGAATTTCTTCTTGCCTCCACTTAGATACAGACATTACTGGCCACATATCTACACAAACTTACATTTTGACAGTAAAGTTTCACAGAACCTGCTCACCTTCTGAAATATTACACTCAAACATGTAACCAACCCACTGGCAGAGCTGTTCCTCTGCCAGTGGGTTGGTTACATGCTTGTATGTTGTTTCTCATGTGTAAGTAAAAAATACCTATACTTTATGACTTCATGAAAACTCAGCGCACAAACCTGCTAGAAGTGATGACAAGCAGCAAAAGAAGAGTATCTCTAAAGTAGAAGAGAGCTAGTCCAGATCACAAACATGTGCAGTCACCAGCAAAGTTATTCAACCCTCTCTGCATGGTACAGTGGCTGTGTTTTGTTAAGAGATAGAGGTGAATACTCCATTTGTTTTGAAAGATATTATTATTCCCAATTTAAAAGATTCCTGCCATACATAGTAAAACACATATATTGGGTGTTTTTAAGGTTGTACAACAATTCATAGGCTCAGACCATCACTTTCCACAGAGTTTAAGATTTCTATGTGAGTTGGTAATGTGGTGACACTGAAAGCAGGCAGAACTAAAGTCTGGAAGTATACAATTTTGAAGTTGGAGAAACTCTGATATGAGCCCCACCATGATTTGATACCTGGCTACAAGGATACAGTCATTTATTACTTAAAAGCAAGATTTTATGCTTCGCAAACAGGCTGGCTAACTGTAGATTGCAGCTTCCAGAAATGATATGAAGAGCTTACCTTGTATTATACACAATCAAAATATTAATATAAGATTAAATCTCTCAGTTTATATTCACTGTTTCAAGTGTGTGCTCTTTACAAACTGTGAATATGATGGTGGAATAGTCAATTACAGCTAGATGATCTCATATGTACCAGATTATATAAAAGCTTGAAATAACATTTAGCCTAAATAGAAAAATAAAACAATAACGCTCATCCATGTGAATTGAAACTGGTGATCTCCCTCAGGTCTCATCAAAACAGACAAGTTTGATGTAGATCAAATGAAGAGTTTCTGAGATCGCACACATATACTTGGATTACTAAGTGAGATTTTAAACAATGTCTCAATCTTTTTCCTTTGAAAACAGGTTTTCAGAAACACACGGCTTCCCCAACACGTTCTTTTATATATTTACTGTGTACTTTTGGTCTCAAGACCTTTTGCCTCTTGTTTTTTTAAAGAGGTGGTGTTACTTTACACTTTTCCTGTCAGTGTGCCATGACTAGAGTTTATTAGTGTGTGTTGGTATGAGCGAGAGTCTGGAAGTTGGCACTAACCTTTACCAGGCAGTCGGGGGAAGGGAATTATGGGGCATTTAGGCCGCTTTTACAGGAGTTAAAAAAGCATGCAAATGGTTCAAATAACACCAAACGCCAAGCTTATAAAATCACACAAACAACACCTTTTGAGAGGGGGAAAGAAAGAGAAGCGCAGACAGAAAAACACCAGTCAGAAAAGCAAATATAATGTTCTAATATTAAACTTTTTGCAACGTCCAAAAGAAAAACAGGAAAGAAAAAAAAACACCCACACACTGAGTCAGAGTACAACTGCCTAGAAAAATGCTGGCTGACGATAACCACTTCATCAGCAAGACTTTGTTTTCTTACAGTCCCGGCATCTTTCTCTTTGTGTCAGGGTTTTCCCTCCCTCTTAAAGCGCACTTGCCCAAACTTTTGAAGACACACAAAAAAAAGAAAAGTAAACAGCAAGACATGGTGAGTGTTTTTGTATTTGTGCACTTAGGTAAATAAAAAAGATGAGAAAGGGATGGAGTTTGAAGAAGAGAAGGAAATGAGAGGGGAAGAATTAAGCAGAGCGAGGAAGATTATATGACAGATAAAATGAAAGAATATGATGAAGATGCAGAAGGACAGGAGGGGTAGGATTTGAGATGGGAGAGATGGAGTAAGAGAGGTGGAAAGACAGAGAGAGACCACCTGAGTGTAATGAAAGAGGGACTACAGAGATAGAAGTAAAGAAGGTGGAGAAAGGAACCGAGGGAGACCACCCCACAGCTAACACCAGAGGGAAGGCTACACATTTTAACATCTATTTCTCTCCCAGCACAGCTCCCCTTAGACCAACACCGAGGCTAGAGTTGCTCTTACTGCCAAATCATCCTTCACCCCGCCCTTATGTATGTGTGTTTGTGCACCCTCACTCATGACAGGGGCCCCTGGAACGCCAGTAAACTATGGCTGTGCTCTGCTTATGCTCTGCTTATTGCTTTCAACAGAGAAAAGCTCAAAAACCTTATATAATCCATGATGATGCAGCGCTTTGTGTGTCTCTGTGTGTGTATCAGATAATCTGAATTACTTTGAACTTAGTCAAAACAATCCTTTCTGCTGTTAACACAAGAAGGAAACATACATTTCCCACAGAAAGCCCCATTCCCATCTCTGTGAAAGGGCCTATGTTGAGTCAAACAATGTCCTCTCTCTGTGGATATAACACAAATCAGGGTTGTGTGTGACCTGAGGCTTTTCCATACTGATAGTCTATAGATCTGCCCACGATAAGGAACCACCGTGGTTTTATAAGGTAAACATGGCAAAACCTCTTTAACCTTAATCAACAGACCTCCAAAAGGTCCCCATTTTCAGCCAAAATTAAAAGTTCAGAAAGCTTAAATCCAATAAAGGCACTTTGTATTGGGTGCAGTAAATTAAGTTAGGAGAAAGAGACTATGTGTTTGATTGAGCTGTGCTGCTCTTTGATAATATGGCTATGTTTATATTTGTAAAGCGGGGCCACTGTGATATTGTCTGGTATGTGGAGAGTTATGAAGGGCTTGTGTTTAACTCAATCTGCAAGATAAACAGCCACGGGCAACAGAGCTCAGAGGATTCATATAAGTTTGTTCCCTCTTGCTTGAATTCTTTTCTTGCTATTTCATCTACTGGTGCATTTTTAATTCTCCCCCATCTTCCATGTCACTTCTCTGTGATTTTCTCATCCTCTGTATATACATCTGACAAGTATTAGTGGACTGAGAGGGCATTTTTGTGGAGATGAATGTTGTGGCTCGTGGTCCAGCTGGGGGTCGCTGCATTCTGGGGAGAGGGTCAGTTTTAGAGGTCACAGGTCAGGGCTGATGGGTGCAGTTGGCACCAACCTCAGGGGATGAACGTGAGTAAATGCTCATTATGTTTATAGGCTGCTGGGACAACTTGGAAGGCACCCTGACTTACTATGTCCCTGCTAATGTTGAAGCAATGTCCTCATTTATAATTCAGGGTTATTAGGGTTAGGGTATAAACTTATGGTAAAGTGTGAAAATGTAAATAAAAATAACTATTTATTATTCTCTCGCCTTTTTAGCCAAGAGGATAAGACATCCATAATTTCCAAAACCAGTTCAGAATTTTTAGTTCATCAGATGGCATAACAGTTTTCAACTTCACCTCAGTACATCTGGAATGGGCTCAGATCTAGAATGACAACTTCACAGGATCTTTTTTAATTTTTTTCTTTGCATTTGTGGCAGTAATGACAGTAATGACTAATGACAGTCATTTTTGGAGGCGTTTCCGAACCCATGCTGGGATTCACACAGAATTGTGTCTGTTTTCTGTGCAGTGGAACTTTAAAGTCTGAGGCCAGTGATCATTAATCTTCAAATCTTGATCTTAAGCCTTTTTTATGCTTCTCTGAATCTTCATATCCAATAGATGATGAAATTTTCCAAATTCTTTTAAAATCCCAATCATGTTATTGACCATTTGCCACCTAGCTTAAGTTATCGATTGCGTCAGTTTCTCTTTATTTATTCATTCATTTATTTGATAATGGCATCAGATTCATCCAATCATTCTTTTAATCTCGCATCAGAAAGTCCCCTGTTTGGAATCTATGTGGAGCCTTTCTGTGTGGAGTTGCATGGGGGGGGGGGTTAGGTTTATATGCAAAAAACTGGCTAAACTAGCACTATTTTTCACAAGGAAAAAATGCACCCCAATCATACAAAACACTGAATATCATTTTTTCTAAAAAAAAATAGTTTAACATTTTCAAGCTTGGCTCCAGGTTAAAATAGATGTTTGGTTTTGTTTCTACATCATTTGTTTCTTTACAACATCCCACCATAAAAGGGTAAGGTTCTTGCTATCCATCTTCAATCTACATGCCCCCTTCAGTTCTGTCATCAGGAAATATGGGATCTCATTCCTAAGTTATGCAGATGACCCTCAGATTTACCCGCTTTTGAAAAATGACAGCTTTGTTGAATTAAAACCTGTTAAGACTTTTTCTCAGAGATGGTGGCTTGAATTTTCTAAAACTTTTGAATTTTAACAAGAACAAAACTGAAACGGTGATATTTGGACACAATGGTGCCTGCAATGCTTATGTTTTGGGTCTGGATTGCCATTTACTTTATGTTGATCAAATATGAAAATAAACAACAACAACAACAACAAACTTGGCATGATGGTTGTCATTTACTTTGAATGTGTGGAAACCAATTAACTAAGGGGTTCAAAATTGTTTCTTTAAACTGAGTCATCTAAAGTCAGGCCTGTTTTGTATCATTTAATGGTTTTGAAAGACTTGTGCATGCTTTTATCACGTCACAGCTGGACTGTTGTGATGCCTTAAACATTGGTGTTGGCCTGGCCTCACTTTAATGGCTGCACTGAATGCTGTGCCACATTAACTCACTTGCTTCCCTTCTCTGGCTCCCCTAACATTTGTGATGGATTTTAAGATTTACATAGATAATGGAACCAATAGCCCCCACTTGTCCTGGCTTTATCACTTCCAGTTTTTAGGTCTCATCGTAGGTCATACTTTCATTCCTTGGTATTTAAATCCAATGAGATTTATACTCTTAACAGCATTGTAACATAGAACACTTTGGTCAATGGCTAGTTGCTTTAAATGTGCTTTACAAATAAACTTGAAGAAAAAAATATTTGTACCCTACTGTCAGTCTTAGTGCACCTTCTCACATTGAATCCTGCAAAATTGGAAGCTGAAAGATTTGATATTTAAGTAACTGTGAAACATAAAGGAAAAGTCCCAAATTGTCTCAGGGGAGGAGTATTTAAAACTTTTTGTAAACAATTTGCATGCACTGCTATTCACCAAAAACAAATTTAGCTGTGCTTCGCTGAAGCCAGTTTATTTCAGCACTGACAGGCGGAGATGGAGGGGTTAAGTGATTTGCTAAGAAGAGCTCATAGAATGGCTTCAGGTTTGATTACCTGTTGAGCTGTTTGAGTAAAAGCTATAGATCACAAGTAAAAAGAAACTTAAACACACATAAACATATAGACTATGCCTACAGACACACACTAGATGCTTTAGGTTGAGATGAAACACAGATAATTAGTTCTAATGGAAACCAGACTTGCAAATCAAGCCTCTTTCTACCCTGTCTGTCTCAGCCTGAATCCCCCCCCCCCCCCCCCCCCCCCCCCCCCTCAGTCTATTTGTGGTGTTGAGAGTTAATGTAAACCAGGGCTTGTTACCCCGTAATGGGAGACTTCAGAGAGAGACTGGAGGTAAGGGAGATGCTTTTCTGGAAGAAAGAGACAGGTAGACTTCTGTTGGAGTGCTTAAACAACCAAACAAACCAACTCAGAATTGAGTTCAGTGTATGAGTCAGAAATCCATCTATAGAAAGATTAATAACTCTTGGCATTATTAAGATACACAATGGTCTACCTTTGGCTTGGATCAGTTTAAGGACAGCAAAAGCAAGAAGATATAAAGTGTGATTAATGAGTGGGATAGTGTGTCTGAGTGTGTGTCAGTCATCAAAGAGTCTATAAATCATAGCACACTAAAAACTGGAGAGCCAGATGCCTTCACACTGATAACAAGCGGTCACCCCATTACTTTTAAACTTCAAAGTGGGGCAGGAGCTGAGATGCAGGAGCCCTCTTCCCCTCACTCCCTCTGTGTGGAATGTATTTCCCTGTTTCATAGGCGTGAGAAATCTCCCTCAGTGTGTGTATAACCTATATGTGTTTGTGTGTGTGTTTTGAAGCCTCAAAGGTGACATTCCTCCATGTCAGAGCAACAGCCTCAAGTTTAAGATAACATGGCCACGGTGATCTAAGGGTGGGAATCGATTCCCCCTGTCGGCTGATGGGGGCTTCAGGTCAGAGCTGATGGCTTTACCTTCCGCACGCAACCCGTGATGCAAAAACATGGTAATGCTTCCATATTCATCTCCTAACAATCCCGTAGAGAAATATGCAACTCCCTATAGTAAGTCTTTCATCTTCGATTGTTCAAACCCATATTATTGCAGCCATCTATCCCACATGCACCATATTTTCATATGAAATACCTGTTATACATTAATTCAGGACTTCATACTTCCAAGTCTTCTTGTCCCTGCCTCCTTAAGTGTGCATGTTACCCCACATAATATATATATATATATATGCCCTTTGTATATATATATATATACCCTTTATATACATATATATGCATGTATGTATACATGAACCATATTTTCATATATGTATAAATACATTTTTACTTATTTCTACCCAAAGCAAAAGTCTCTTTAAAATAAAAATCATTTCATGTATTCATTCATTCAATCTTTAATGTTGTTAGGAATTATTCAGTGGAATCAATTCAGAAAAAATCTATTAAACTTTTGAAATAATCTGGACATTACAGAAAGAATAAATAAACTAAAAGGGTTTTATGCAACAACTACATTAATATTCAAATGTGGTAAAGTCTGTGGTTTAGTTGTTTTGTTATCTGTAATTTTTCAAAACTGCACCACCTATTTATTATAGTTCAGTGTGTTTCTATGCAAATAATCAACTTTTTTTTTCACCAGACTTGCTCGTATATATGATTATATGGTCCATCCAGTCTGCAGAATGACCCATATCCACCCTATTTATCTGTCAAAACTCTTGAGATATAGCTTCTGCAGCACCTGCAGATGACTCCCATGCTGACCTGTGGCTCTGAGGACATCTGGGAATATCATGTATGCCTCCCACAGCTCCAAATTCACCATGTTCAAACAGACCACCAGCTAATTATGGCTTTCCCAGATCCCTGAGCTCATGAAATCACCACAGAGTATGCCAGCGGTGCGAAATGTTTTCTTTTGCCCCATCCACTTTGGTTCAGTTAACTGGGGATTCACCAACAACCAATGAAAACAAGCTTCACACAACCTCAAAGTATTAAGACCATGAGAATTCATTTTGTTTAAAAAAGTTAGGTATATATGACAGTTTTTGTGGGCAAAGAAAGCTGCCTTCAATCTTAAATTGAAAGTCCTGTAACTGATCTGTTTATTCAAAACAATCTATAAAGATTAAGAAATGAAAGATACCTTTATTTTTTATTCAACATGTTACCAAATATGTACAACACATGAAATGCTCAAAGTCTATATCCATTCAGCATTCTGTGATTTACCCCCCCAAAAATAAATATTTTTTATTTGAGACAGGGGAAAGGGAATTTCATACCTGTGTAGAAAAATAAATACAAAATACTTTTTTTTCTGTGAAACCCTGTCACAGGGAGTGTGGAGAGGATGGCCGTTTTCCTCTCAACAGAGCAGTTTGTCAGAGTTCGATTTGTTTTTACAACATTCACTGTCGCAGTGGTCTTTTTTTCTTCATATCCGTCTTGTCTATCCTAAGTGCTCCCTTGCAAACCCTACAGTCCATGCAAAAGGGAAATATGAAAACACAGCTTGCACACAGTGGCTGAGCCTGGGTCCCAGCTGTCTTTGGCTTGATCCACTGGTCTTCAGTCTGGGGAATCTGTGAAATAAATATTCTTTTAAGCAAAATATCAGTCCACTTAAATATATCTCTTGCTGCATTTATGGCCTGTATGTGCAGTGATGTAACTAGACTGTGACCTCGTGTGAGCATGGAACAGCTTTGAGCTGGAAAAGCATCCCCCTTTCAACTATGTATTCTGTGTGGAAGATATCTTGTGGTTTATGAAAAATAACTTAATTTTGTTGCCTGTATAGGCACACTCAAGGTCAAATAAATGTCTGATCCAAATATTGTTGCCAAAGTATTTCTACTGGTATGAGCAATTCCTTGACTTTTCATTTGTTGGCCGTGCGTAAATGCGCATACAACCGATTTTGGCACATCTTGTCTCTGCATGATGAAAAGTTCAAGTGGTTCAGCTTACCGTGCTGGCCCATCACAAGCAGTCCTGTTCCAGTTAGTGAGACGTAGTAGACAAGGACCACGCACCCCCCATCCTCCAAACAGAGAACGCGTAGCTGAGGCGCTCATGCGCCACGTAGCTGCAGCTGGTCCCTCGCGCGTCCAGCTCGTCACTCTGTAGAACTTGACATAAGAAGTCGATGTACCGGGCCGCCAGCTTCAGCGTCTGGATCTTGCTGAGTTTGTCCGACGGAAGGGTGGGAATGATTTTACGTAACGACGTGAATGCTTCGTTGAGGGACTGCGTCCGTTGCCGCTCGCGGATGTTGGCCATGACGCGCTGCGTCTGCAGATCGTCGAAGGAGGGCGCAGGACTGCTGCTGGCCTCGCTGCCGGCGCTGCCGCCTCCTTCGTCGCAACTTTTCCTGCATCTCTTCTTCCCGGGGCTCGGACTCACCAGGTCTCCCTCTTCCTCTTCGTCTATGCTCCTCCGCGCTGTCCGTCTCTTTCTGGCGCCTCTCCGCGGCAGCTGACGTTCGGTCTCCTCCTCGCTGTTGCCAGCGCTGTCCATCGGGGAGGAGTCGTTTTCCCGCATCGTCTTTTGGAAAACCTTTCCCTGGCCTGTTGGACCGTTGTAACCCCTGACCCAAATCCACTGAAGTGGTCACATCAACAAGCACAACAGTTACTAAAGAGTATAGCCGAAATGAGGTGTGGACTTGGATTGCGAAATCTGGTGCGCCACGGAGATGGAGAGGTGTCTGCCAGACTGGGACGACCCAAGCTCTTATAGCGGGGAGCGGGCAGTAGGATTTTGGGGAGTGCTGTGATTGGGTGAGGAGGGGTGTAACATAACACTAAGCAGAGCTATAATGTTGGGAATACAGTTTAAAACATCCAAAACTTCTGTCCACGAGGCTGGGAGAATGTGGTGGGGTGGGGGTGACTAACTCACCAAACTCTATGCAGTCATAATGAATATACCCTAGATACTATTTCTTCATTTTAACCCAGCTGATTGCACTTCCAAATGGACACATTTTACCCCCCCCCCCCCCCCACCCGCCCTTCATTGAAGAGCAAGTTGAATTCTTTTAAGTTTCCTCGTTTCATGAGCAAGCTACTTTGTCTTTTTTATGCTCAAACTGAAGATTTCAGAAACAACTTCGTACATTGTTTCGACATGAAAAATTGGGACTTGTTTAAGTCCTAAACTGGTGTGCCGCTTGAAACTCAAGAAAAACAGAAACTCTTTTACACTTTTAAAGATATCACCATCCCTTCATCGAGGTTTCAGTTTTTCTTCTTCCCTATTACGAATAAATCAAATAGCCAATATAGATAATATAACCAAAGTCCCCACTACACACACACACACACACACACACACACACACACACACACACACACACACACACACACACACACACACACACACAACTGCCTTTCGGTGCAGGTTTAGACGTCCGAGATGGGAGCTGTGGTAGTGAAAAAACATCAGACCTACTGAAACACAGGAGGTTGCCCCAGCAGGAGGTCGCTGCTCGTATAAGCAGACCAAGGTGTTTATTTTCCCGTCAGCGGCCCCGCGTAGTGGTATGCACTTAAATGGCTCTGACTCTCCGCAGGGATCTCGGCACCGCGGCTCAGGTTTAAAGGACGACCTGTCCCAGGGAGCTCTCATGGCGGACCCGAGCGCACAGCGGGGTCGCTGAAGGCGTGTATAAGGCTAGTGCACAATGCAAATATTAGTGATAAAGATGGACAAAAGAGCGAGCAACCACCTATGACCACCCAGGTCTGGGACCGTGTGGTATGATATCATCATCTAGCAGAAATACTTCTACATCAAGCAGAAACTAAAAACAACTTTTGGAGGTGGTCTGCATGGGAAATAACCACAGAGAAGCCTAAGCACGGTTAGGCCTTTAATCACTTGTTATTATGATACACTGCCACAAGCGCCATTTGGGCCCAGATCTCTTTGCCCTGACCTAAATCCAGAACTGGGAGAAAAATTCCTGGAAGTCAGTTTTGCATAACCCACCTCCATAATCTCTCACATCTAATTTACACCTCAGTGTTAAAGATGATCTCTCAGCCTCACCCTGTGAATCAGAGATTTGCGATTCAAACCCGCTGCATTTAAATGTTTTTGCTGATAAGACCCACGAGGTTAAATAAACCAGCCTTATTTGCTCAATTTCTGTTTTCGTTTCGAAGAAAACTTGAAGTGTACCTTGTTGCCTCACCTGTTCCGTGTCTCCAGCAGGCCAGGTGAGGCCCGTGTAGCTCTCCGAGGTGCTGAAACACACTGCTGCAAAGCACCCTCCGTTTTTTAACCATTAGGCCTACCCCTCTTTTTGGTCAGACGCGCTGAATTTAATTTACTTTGGTCACTTTACTATAGTGCAAGGAACACAACCGTGGACTTAGCCAATAAGTTTATTTTTCAGGAAACATTAAGTCACATATATTAAGGTATTTGAGGGTAGGACCCTTAACTTTCATGATGATTCATGTCAAATAATTAAATAGAATAGCATGGAAATGTTATCTGAACGCGGTAGACTTAAAGTTTGCTGTGTTGTTATCTGGATGCATTTTAAAGGGATATTACCAGTTCAAATAGAGATTATAAATAGGCAAGCAATCTAAAAGCAATTCACCTGTTCATTCAAATGTTCACTGAATAAAGTTAACATGAACTCTTCTGTTTCAGGTGTTTTCCAGCAGGTCCGTCATGAAAGAGATGTAGACGATGGCCAGGCGAAGCGTTTCGATACGAGACAGCCTCTTCTCATAGGCAAATGTGGGAACTTTTCTCCTAAGTTCATCAAACGCTTCGTTCAGGCTAAACATCCGCTTTCTCTCTCGCACATTGGCCGCCTGTCGCTGGACCACGGTGATGATCCTCCTCCGCTTGGATTTGGTGTTTGCGTGGCTCCCATGGCTGTAATACCTCTGCGAGCCCAACACCAGATGCTCGGAGTGGAGATGCGCAGTGAGCAATCCGTCCTGCAGCTCTGGGCTCCAAGAAGGGTCGTTTAATTGCGTCTGGTTGTTTGGACAGGACGGGATGTCTTCACCCGGCTGTATTTGTCCTAAAGCATACTTCTGCGGGAACTCCACCAGATTCATGTCACTGACAAAATTGATCAACGTGGAGTCCTGGAACTGCTCTTGCATCTCCATTGTCAATCCCCAGCTGCAGGTGCGTAAAGATGTCACTTTTGTAGGTCCGGCATTCAACCGCGCGGAAGAAATTGACGCCAAATCCAAGCTTTCAGATGGGAGCAGACACAGAGACCAAAAACAGAGGAACATCACAACAAGTGCACCCAACTTTCTCCTAATCCGGCCAGTGCGCGACAGGGTTAGATCCTATTTGGCTCAAGTCCAAGGGCCTTTCCTGCTGTTTTAATAAGTCGCGTACACCACCTCACAGCGTGAAATCTTTAATGTCTCCCGTGGCTCTAAATTGAGTCCATTTCTGCCGTTGGTCGGCCAGTGAGTGGGTTTAGTGAGGCTTAAAGAGACCAAGAAGAAGCAGGAGGGCCCCGCCAATTGATGCGCTGTCCTGTTGGATGTCCTTAATGAGCTTCTGAAGAACGGAGGCTCTTGACAGAAGGTCATAGTGTCTTATTTGCACTCTCCCCTCAGCCTCAGAGGCTAAATAATTACACTTTTAACACTTAAACCAGCCAGGAGAAGACCAAATAGAACATTCTCTAACAGTTACTACACACCACAAGCTATTCTGTTGCAAATCAAAGCAAATAACTGTCCGTTCCCATGGCAGGACAGTGCACACACTGCAGGCTCTGCTGAGAGAGGTGTAACTGCGGGCTTTAATGCTTGGTCATAGTTACAAGAATGTTACAAAATTACTTGGTGGTTTTTCCTCATGTTCATGTTTCACACATTATAGATCATTTTGGGCATGAAACATTTGGCTGTGCTGGTCTCCGGCTTTTCTGCATGTTGCTACAATCTACAATAATTCCCATTGATTTTTCCCCCTCTTATTGTTGTGAGATTGCCCTCACATTGTAGTGTGTCACTCCTGCTTTGAGAGCTTTGGACTCCAGTTGGACAAACCTGCTTGCATATGTTTTGGAATGCAGGGTTTTGGTCAGACTAACACAATATTTCATTTTTTCCAAGCCTCATGTAAACGTGACAACTTCCAATGTTTCTTGTCTATCTTAAAGCTTCTCACCCCTATCTTTTGCTATATTCGGCCACTTTTCCAGTTTAATGTGTCCGAGGTCTGACAAAAAAGTTTGCAGGAGTTTACATTGGCAAATTTCTGGTGTCTTCAAATGTTTTAAAGAAGATTCATGTCTTGCCCTTTCATGCACAAATTATTAAGAAACAGTGTCACATGTTTTTATATACAATATTTTACTCTACAGACAAATACAGTGATGCTTTTTTATTTACTTATCATATTTGAATTACTTATTTTATTTATTTTGATATGTTGTTTGAAAACATTTATAAAATAATGCTTTTGTATTTCTATAATATCAATACTCTATTAGAATATGTATGTATGTATGTATGTATGTATGTATGTATGTATGTATGTATGTATGTATGTATGTATGTATGTATGTAT
>JAOXYM010000018.1:12090203-12108701 GCA_028567055.1 Leptatherina wallacei
TATGATGGAGTACATGAGGATACTAGGCAGGTATATGATGGAGTACATGAGGATACTAGGCAGGTATATGATGGAGTCAAACCCATTCATGGTACCACAGAAAAAATCTCAAGTTCCTTTGTAAAACGTAACCGTGGCGAATGTTGGGCCGACGCCATGAAACAGGAAGTCCACGTATCTGACACACAGTAACATTGATAGTCACAAACTGTGGGATTCTTGAAGAGACCTATGCCCTGAATACGATTTTATTCCAATATTCTGAATATATAAAAAAAATGGCTCTTTAGCACCCTCTGCAAAATGTCATTTAGAAAGCCCCGCCCACTACATGGACCGATATCGATAAAAATCGGTAGGCCTACGTTGTTAGAACATGTCAGGACCTACAAAAAGGTCTCTTGGACCTACAAGCTAAAGTTAACAGGAAGTCGGCCATTTTGGGAATGAAGCCATTTTTGGGGCTCATTTTTGTGCCTTACATTTTTACACTACATTTACCCACATGGATGAAATTCACTCCATGCATGCACAAGGACACAACCAGCAAAAAAGTCTCTTGGACCTATAGGCTAAAGTCAACAGGAAGTTCGGCCATCTTGGGAAAGAAGCTATTTTTGGAGTACATTTTTGCAAATTTTTGTGCCTTACATTTTTACTATCTATTCATAGGGTTTTGGTCGGACTGGCCTGAAAATTGTTTGGGATGATCATGAGACCTTTGTGATCAAAATTTATCAAAATAATTTTCCTAAGTTTAAGGGCGTGGCCACAGCGCCCTCTACATGTGGAAATAGCACTTTTTCACAAAAAGTCAGACATTTGCATATTTTCCCGCCCACTACATTTACCCAAATCGATTGAATTAACTACATGCATGCACAAGGATACAACCAGCAAAAAAGTCTCTTGGACCTATAGTCTAAAGTCAACAGGAAGTTGGCTATTAGTCAAAGAGTGCCATTTTTCAGAAGAGTTTTGCCCTTTTCTTCTCAATACATTTTAACTAACTAGTCTCATGTATTTTGTACTATCAGCATGAAATTATGTTGAAATAAGCACAATATCCCTGTGATCAAAAGTTATCAAAAGCTTATTTCTAGGTTAATGGGCGTGTCCATGGCGGATGGAGAATTTTAGCATCCCGCCATCGTCACAAAAATCCTTATAAATCACTCATGTTTCATCTGATTTCCATCAAACTGACAGAGCTTAATCAGGTGGGGACTCAGAACAGATCCATGTGGCTACACTTCTCTGGCAAACCTTTGCCCACTTTCCAACCGGAAGAGATGTTATGCACACTGTGGGGCCTTGCTTCTCAACAATTAAACCTATAGGCTACACCTTAAAGTGTTTTACAACATCTCAAAGCCTTTCTTGACACCACAGTACAAGACTCAAATTGCTCCACCAAACGTTTCCATGGCGAATATTTCTCAGATGCCATGAAACAGGTTATGATGGCCTTCACACACACTGAGGTGCTGCTTTAACTGTGTCATTAGGAGTTGTGAGGAAATGCTGCGTGCAGCTGTATGACAACATGAGTGGCTGCAGGTGTAAGTCAGAGCTTTGTGAAAGGGAGGTCACGTGGGGACGCGGCGGTGCAATAGGCTGAGCGGCGCTGGTGGTGCGAGGGCCTCCATCGCCGCTTGCAACTTTAATTTTGTGTTGAATTTTTTTTATGTTTAAAACTTAAACCTAAAATTATGACAAGAATAAAATGTAAAATGTATAATTATAGAAATGACTATTTATTTGTGATATATCTATATTGGGTAAACAAAATAACCAGACTTTCTACATTCTTACATAAAAAAAAAATGCATGAAAACAGACTCCACACTTATTTGTTTTATTCTGTTGTGCATGTTCAAACATTATTATGTGGCATATTGTTTGATTATTAATTCAGGTCTGTTTTAATGCAGTAAAGAAAATAACTATAACACCAACAACTGTTCTATCAACTGTAAAGAAATGGAGTTGAAATAAAATGTAAAAACAGTTGAGCTGAAGAAATGTACTTGCTCTCTGTGAGTTAACATTGTGGGTTAAGATATTTGAGGAAAACGGTCTTGCCTATTGGTTACAGGATCCCAGAGGGCCAAAGAAAAGCCCACAAAACCCCCAGGTTTACAGTATGGTTCATGGCAATTGCAACTGCAAGTTTTCATTGGCAACAGCATCTAGGCAGACATAACCTTAAGAGGGTTTTATTTTACTACCCCAGATTGAGGTCTTGACACTGAGTATACATGATTTTCAGAGTATTGACAGTGTCAACAGAAAGTTTTCCAACCTTTTCAAGTATCGACTTTCTCCTATTTTTAAATGATAAGTTAACAAGAAAACCTACAGATTTTTTTAGAGACCTGTTAGGTGTCAGGTTCTTCAATACTCCAGTATTATGGTAGAGAAAACAGCCAACTAAATAAACAATGACAATCATTGTTCATTTAGTTATCCAAAGCAGAAAAAAGACCGTACTAACATAACCTTTGTTATGTAATTTGCAAGTTGCGCACTGACAAAGCTGTCAAGGACGCTGATTGATTCTGTATCCTCTTCTTTCTTGCAGTGTCACATTAAGATCATTAGGGTGACCTGAGGTGTCAATTAGAGCCGTTAGGGCACACTCACGTGCACTCTTACATCCAGGTGCACACAGATGCATGTGCAGAAAATACCCTGACATGCACAGACAGATCTTGTGTCACTGTTTTCTTCCAGAGCAGCGCCACAGGAAGTCACATGATTCAGCATTTCCCTGTGTATCACACATTAGAGGGGGAGTTGCAGATCGGCTGCTCTCTGTGGGCACAGTGGGCCCACTCCTGTCTGTTGTCACAGTGATAAATAGTGACATATTTTCTAAGTCAGCAAGAGCTCAGTGGCTTCTGCTGCTGTGGGACACACCTGACAGATAAATGCACACACAAGCACAATAATCAAACATTGAGCAGCATGATGTTGTCAGAACAATCGCAGATCTTCACAAGAGGTCGCAGTGTGTCTGTGCATGCGAACAAGCCTGCTGCTTTTATATTGCTCTTTCTCCTTTTGCTTTGTAAAGCACTTCATACTTAAAGGTTTGAAGAGGCACTATGAAATTGATTTACTTCATCCGTTAACTTTACGATGATTGTGGGAATCTTGAACAGCGCCAAAGGCATCATTTTGTGAAACAGTTGTTAAATTCTGCTCTGCCATGACTGTACAGCGTGATGTGCAAGCTGTCAGTGTGTGTAAAGTTGACATTTGATCTTAAAAATGTCATTACATTGAAAATAAACACATAGTGTGCTGTTTAAAATGTTGTAGTGGGGCAACGAACTGAGAAATTAAAGACACAACACACACACATATTCAAATGTCTGATTCACATTTTGCTGTAATGCAAAACTGTTTCACCGGATCAGTGTTTGTGTAAATCAATCTCTCTAATTTTGTAACTATTAAAATAATGAACACAAACAGTGAAATAATCCATGCTAATCCACATCTCAGATAAATCATACTTTATTTGAATTATCTTTATAAGAAGCATTATAAAAATATGTTTGATTTAAAGATACCTGCTATACAAGCAAGGATATACTGCACATCACTGTATTTTCATGTCAAAGCATTCCATTATCAGACAATACATACAATTTACAGCTGGCTATCTCCATCTGCATTCCATAAACCAATAGCAAGAGAGAGAGAGAGAGAATAAAGACATCAATATTTAAATAGAAGTAACTCCTCAAATAAATTAGATCAGCTGCATGCTTCATTTGTACTCATCATGTCGACGATTCTGACAGGATGAGATCTATCCCTCCGAATTATAACAGTAGGGATCAGACAGAGAGGTTTCACACCTGATTAGTTTCAAACTGACAGTTTACTATCCTGGCTTTGGTTTGAGTGGAACAGAGGGTGTTTGAACCCATATTTGCATAATAATCTTGATGCTCAACAGCCTTTCTCATGCTGTCTGTCTCACTCTGGCGGCACAAAAGAGAAGTCCTGAAGTTAAGACATAGTCGTGGGATATGTTGAGTGAAGAACAAGCTGCATCTGCGGTCTGACAGCAAGTATCTTAATAAAAGTCTCTGTTTCAGTGTGTGCAAGTCACCCCTGGTGAGAAATCATCAAGGCGATGCTGGGGTGTGTCCGTTGTAGGAAATCTGAGGAATGCCGTTGCTTGAGTTGTCGAGGATTTCCTGAAAATGAAACAAATATTTTTCTAAGACATGGTGAAACTGAATAAGAAGTGTGTGTTTTTGTGCTCCAAAGCCATAAGATTTATTTTGCTGATATGCCCTACTTTTTCGGTCATCTCATGCGAGTGGTGCAGTGAGTGTTCCCTCTCCAGGAACATCCTCTGCTGCTCAGAGCTGGCCAGTCGACAAGTCAGCCAAGTGGATAGGGTACAGGATGATATCCCTGGAGGAGAAAGGGAACAATTTTTAAGTTTACCATCATCTAAGAACAATATTTGAAAATTTTATTAATGCACTCTCTTTTTCAACCTGACCACAGAAATACAAGAAATAAACACAATTTCTTTAATGATTTATGTATGGAAAACGAGAGTGGCTGTGCTTGACTATTATTCTTTTTTTAATTGTTATCTTGAGATAACAAGTTAATTTCCTCGTTATCTCGAGATAATGAGGACAGTTTTCTAATGAAAATGGGAAAATTTATCCCTATCTTGAGATGAGATGATTACAGTGAGTTCAAAAGTACGTGTGCTACACCTGATTTTATTGATCAAAATAGACCTCATGACAGCTGGGGAAGGCTAAAGTAATGGTGGCTATGTGTAATTCTGTGTATGAGGTTAAACTTAATTGTCAGACACATCACAATTTCAGCCTTTTCAGACATGGTAGAAGTAAAACCGGATGCATTGATTAGTGGTGGACATTCCTTGATCTGATGTCAACTTGCATCTGTTGCTGGCTTGACTGTACTGATGCATCCCAGTACAGCACAGCTCTGTACTTTGATGCCCCCTTGGACTTGGGACCCACCAGTTGGTGGGAGAGAAGAAGATAATGGCTAAGCTCTTGAAGGAAAGCCCTCTTCCCCACCTCCCAACAAACCTCTTGAAAACTGACAAACTGACAGCCCTGCAGAGCTCCTTCAGGGACAGACTGCTGCACCCAAAGTATGAAGAACCTGCATTGCATGATTCCTGCAGGAGTTAGACTGGAAACCAGTGCTAGTCCCATGAGCCAATATAATTCATCAATGTATTGACTTTAATTTTTAAAATTTGTAATTCTTAATAAGTATATTTCTGGGGGGAACCATGTGTGGAGTTTACATGTTGTAAAACTATGCATAGGTTCTCTCCCGACTCCCTCCCACAGTCCAAAGACATGCATGTTTGGCTGATTTGAGTCTCTAAATTCTCACTAGGAGTGAGTGTGAGTCTGATTGAATGTTTGTCTCTCTGTGTTGGTTTTGTGAATAACTTCCGAATACATGGAATCGTAAGCTTTCTACTTTATTTTGAAAAAATAAACAAACATTGACATCTACTGGGTTTGTTAGCCCTTCACGGACACTGAATGGAAAAGGTCAGAGACTCGTTCGGGATATTTACATTCTGAACACTTTCATATACTGTACATTTATCTTCATATCAAAGCAATTGTACATATAGATGCTAAGGTTAAGTTTATTTTAAGAGTAGTGTCAGACAGATAGCACTCATATTATGTTTGTGAAGACTGCAGAACCGAGTCTGACTCCAGGCAATGGTTTGCTAAGGCTTTAGCCCGATTCCAGCTGTAGTGTAATTGAGAAGAGCATTTAGTTTAGACCATTTCATTGTTTTCATACATGCACTGTCCACTAAAACAACACCAGCAGGAATTGGCTAGGAAGGATTTAGTCTGAAGCCTTGAGCAGAGTAAAAACATTCTTGTAGGAAGAATGAGTTGTAAATATCTCCTGTAGACTCTTGTAATCTGTTGAGCCTGTTTTCCTGCAGCAGCACTATAAATGACACAAAATACAACTTTGTGGATTTATTTCTCACCAACGGTTTAATGAAGAATTTCCACAAGAGACTTTAGAATTATAGATACCACAAATACTGTAAATAGAATATCTGATAATGTATGTAGTTGTTGATAAAGTCACTGCTAGGGGCGGGTCTACAACATTTTTGATAAGGTGCCAGGCAAGGCCACGGATCAGGAAAAGGAGCACACATGTAAATGACTCTTACTGTGCATTTCAATTTGGAGACCTTTTCTATATGATACTTACATGAAGCACACAGAATGCACTTTCTAATTAAATATATATATTTATATGGTATAGAAGTGCTGGTAAATAACTCATTTACCTTCAGTCAGTATCTACTTTGTTTTGTCACTACTATAAAGAAACAATCTGAAAATTGTTCTAGTTTTAACTGTTTTAATTGTTCACAATTTAAAACCAGTTTTAAATTGTGTGATAATGCATCATCATAAACTGTGTGTCATGCATTTGTGTTTTTTATTTCATTTACCCAGACAGGCCAGAGTCATTGTAGCCAGATGGATTGAATGCATGGAGTTTGGCTGTTTGCTCACTTCCCGAACAAACTGGAAGTTGAGAATCCCACCAATCAGACCACAGATGCAGCATGCTGAAAAAAGGATCATCTAAAAGACACACAAAACATAAACAGAGAAATTTTGATGAAAACAGCAGAAATGATAGCCCATCAAATGTAAACAAATTGACAAAATGTGATGAGATAAGAGACAAACGACCACCTAGATTCCATCTCTATCATTTTTCTTGCTGAAAAACAGCTGTGGTGATGAGTAATACGCATCAGTCAAAATAAATCTCATTTCACATTAGAAAATTGGATTGCTGTCAAAGCAAACTGTCTCTTCCAGAAATATTGCACAGCTTATAAATATGCTTTCATCGCTCACTTGCTGTGTTAATGTATGAGTGTGTCAGATTTGTGTAGGTGAGTTTTTACATTGTGTATTTTTAAATGAGTCACCTGCTACGGATGACCTCATTTTGAACTTCAGAAACAACAAACAAACAAAAATAATCGCATTTTCCAATTTGAAAATCTTACTTTTCCACTCCTCTGTAATCAGAATGAAAAACAACACACTTCATGTTGATTGTGAATGCATGTGTGTGGGTATTATGAATGCACTGCAGGTATTCTCTTATTGGTCCCAGATCAAATGCCGTTAGTGCCTTTAACCGCATGGAAAAGGGCATCTCCGATTTCAGTCATTACCCAGAGAAGTGTGGAAAGCGGCTGGCAGGGGTCCGGAGCCAAACCAATCTAATGCAATCATCATCCCACATGCAGAGAGGAAAGGAGGAGGACGTAAGAAGATGAGGAGAGAAAGATAGAGAGGGAGAAAGCATAGAAATGGCATGGAGGATGACACTGAATGGAAAAGGCAAACAGATTGACTGGAGTGATGAGCAAGGGAAAGGCATGAAGAGAAAGACAAAAGTGAGGGACAGATAGGATGAGACAGAGGGATGTTTGTTACAACAGATTGGACTGACATTGATCCATCATTAGTGCTCTGCCTGCAGGAGACAGAGTGTCAGAGAGAAACACAAGGACTTGGAGACACTGAGAGACTGTAAAAAAGACAGAGAGAGGGACAGAAAGAGAAGAGAGGTGACTGCTTGTCTCCTCTAATTTCCTCAGATGTCTCATTCAGAGCACACTGTGGGCACCTGTCTGCAGGACAACACACATACCCATCTTTTGGTGTTTGCAGACTCTCCTTGTAGTTTATGCAGACTGTGTTGCAAACATTCACTATAAAGAGCATATTTGTATAACTAAGATTATATATTTATGAAATACACGTATGCATGTCTGTATATTCTATTAAACTTATAAGGACTTGAATGTAAAGTATTTCCTAAAAGACAGCTTTTTAATATGTGTTGATGGCAATTATTTCAGTCATGGGTGTTTCTCAGTCTATTCTAAGTAAAAATCAGTGATATCAATAAATGAAAAGGGTTCAAAACTTGCAGCAGACAATAACATAGTTAGATGAGAAGACTGATGCAGCTCAAGTGTCTGTGCAGGAACTACAAAGCCAAACTTAGCCTTGCTGAGCATAGTGTAAGACTATAAAGGGAAACTGACCTGGCTTGATGCAATAGTAACAAATCCAACATTTAGCATCCACTTTGACTGGACAGTCCACAGACCTTTTGAAATGTGTAAATCTAAATCAATTAGACTGTTTTGGAGAAACCTCCTTCCTTATATTACTTCTTCTTTATTATGTATTGCCGCACAACAGTCTGTTTTGGGACACATCTTAAGTGCATTATGCATTTCTCTGGGGAAATCCACACATTTCCTTGATACTGATTTCCATTGCTAGGGACCCACTTGTATGCTTAGATAAACTCTGACACCATGGATGCATCCTGGATTATGTTATAACCAAAAGATCACAAGCTGCTGAAATGGCTTTTCCCCTCAGGGTAGCTCAGCTTCCTTTCTAAGATTAGCGATGATGGGAAATTCGAAGAACCTCATAGATGACCTGGCAGATTTATTAGGTGGTTCATGCACTTGAAAGGGATGGTTTGAGCAACCCCTGTGAAAGATTTGAGGGCATGCCCGGTTTGGTGAGTGCCCCTATATGACCCACGACTAAATAGTAGGATTGGTATTCAGAGAGACTGGGGAACCTGCCTCTTCGGCCTCAAAGTATCTGCTCCTCCTGTTACTGTGACTGAGATGTGTTAAATGATTTGGAGAGGGGATGAATGGACTTTTGGCTTCATTGGTTAATTTTTCTTGAATTCTGGTTTTGTTGTGATTATTGTAATTATGATTATTATTTTGTATTTTTTCCAAATTCCTGTTTCCCCACAAATCTCCTGGCAATCGGTCCTGTACAAGTAACAAACATTGTACCCCTCACAATGGCAAATTATTTTTTATAGTATTTAATTTTCTGAATTCTTTTACACTTAGGAAACAAGTACAATTCAACAAAGTAACTGATAGGGGATTTTGTGATACAAACACTATATCTAAGAGATTCATTACGCTGTATAAATGCATGTACTTACAATAAGACCTGTCCTTTTTCGAGCACACAGCACCCCACACATCCCACACAACAGGAACTGTAAAAGGACAAAAATTACATTTTAATCAATTTAAAAACAATACTAAACAAAAAAACAATAAAAAAAAAACAATAAAAAACCAAAGAAGATAGACAACCTGAGTTTGTTATTTGAAAAATGATCACTCAGGAAATCACAGCTGTTTTGAATTAGCATTGTTATTTCCTTATCTCAGTCTCAATAAGAAGAAAAGATAATACACAAGCTCTGTTCCATTTCCAAAAATAGTGTGTCATGGCATGGAGCCATATTGTCCCAGATGTCAGTAATTTAGACTGAACTGTAACAGTGGGGTGTATTTGCTGGCAGAGCAAGCTTAATAATAGGACAGCACAGTGAGCTGCATTGTTTTGCTGAAAGTTGTTGGAAGCTGTAGTGAGAATATGTGTGTACTTTCCTGAGCGTGTAATGGGAGTTTGTAGTTTCGTCTTATCAGATCTGGTTAAAGTGCATATCCAAGCTTTGAAGTAATTTATTGAAAACATAGTCACACCTTAAAAAACCCCAGTTCTAACTAATGTTCAAGGTTTATCCTTGAACTTTTCTTTCTCTGAACAGGGTTGTGTCCTTCAGCAACATTATACAACTTTTTTCAGGTAACTTTAGATTCAGATTGTCATGATATGTGGGTTTTCGTTCTGTTTTTGCTTCAGCTCTTGTTAGATTTCTGTTAGATTTCTGTTTCTGGTCTTGTTTCATTTCCTTAGTTTGTTCATTGGCTTTCTGTTGGGCTTCTTTGAGTTCAGGTCAGGGTTTCTGCGCTTCATGCATTTTGTATTTTGTTCCATTCCCTAAGTGGTATTCGTCCAATGTAAGTGAGGATTTTATATTTTGGTTTAGTTAACATTTTGGTTAGTCTTCTCTATTCAGTTACGTTTGCTTTCCATTTCTGAAAAGGTTGACTATTGGTGCTATTTACATGCACCCCCCTATTCCCAGTCTTGCCCACCCTCAAATAATTTCTAGATCCTGCACCCCTGCACCTGGTGGCAAAGTAGCAGATTGTAAGAAACTAAACTCTCTGTCTCTTCTTGCAAGTTGGTCAGAAAAACTACAGCTAGCATCAAAGCAAGTCAATTTTTGAAAATGAAAGTAAATAAAGGAATAAAATCAAAAACATTACAACAAAAAAGATGGATTTAAATGTAAGTAGTCTTTTTTTTTGTACAAAAATCATTATGAATCAAGTTTGCAGCCAACTAATTGGAAACCAAAATAGCTTTAGCAGGTCACAATCTATAACCAGAGGTGGGTCATTTAATCAAAGATTGAATATCTAATCTACTTTAAGGACAGGAGTCAGTCAGTCTCCAGGGCAGCTGACTCAGCAGACAGAGCTCAGCAACTTTGAGTTTGACACATACATGTCACATTACATAACTCTTGCTTCTTTGACAGTACTGTGGAAACACTTGCACTTGCCAACATGTGCACTCACACAAACCATGACTTCACCTTAATAATTTTTCAGATTCTCTTAAAAACAAGAAAAAAGCTACTGTTCAATGCCTGCGATGCCTGTGTCTGAAACTAAACTTTTCATTGTTCAACAGCGAAATCTAGACAATGAGGCTGAGAGCAGCACTGTAACAAGACGAGACATGTACAGAAGACTGGGAGGATGATCAGGCATAAAAGCTTTGACCTCCCACCCAAGCACCGACGAGCAGTTCAAGCATGAATTAATGAAACCAATGTTTAGGTCCAGTGTAGCTGCCTAAGTGGCTGTGTGAGTGCCTCTTTGAAATTACCATCAAATAGCACATGCAAGTGTTTCTAACATATCCACAAACAAACAAAAGTTTCCCAGACGAGGAAATTAGGGTCAAAACTTCTCAAACAGATCCGCCCTGTTAACTGTAAAGGTGTTTCTTAAAACTATTCTTTTAAAGAAAATAAGGACCTTTTAAGAAATAAGCTGCCCCCTTCCTCCTCTGTTTAAAGTGTTTTAAAACATTTGATCAAATCAGTCTAATAAACTAATATCTGTCAAACAATTCAGTGTAAGCTTTCCACCTCCAGTAATCATTCATTACAAAACAATTTAGCTTCTTTCAAAGAATAAATAATGCTTTTGTCTTACAATACCATGAAACTTATCCTTCCTGGAAGTAAACAAGCGGAAAAGTAAATACAGTAATTGTTCCCAGGACCTACACAGAGTCCACTCCAGACCGGAGAAGTGCCGCCCTGCTTCTGCTCTCCCCGGACCCAGCTGATACCCACGGCTCCCAGGACGATGCTCGCCACACCCAGGCCGACTTCCAGCACGGAGAGCAGGAGCAGACTCCACAGGATTTTGCGGCTGGAGCACATCCTGCCGCGGGCATCTCTCCAGCTCCAGCAGGAGAGGGCGAACAGATGGCGAGAGAGGAGTCCGCTTTTCCTTTAACCGAGGGCGGCGCGGCTACTGCTTCATACCCAACCAACCAGGTAGTGCTGTTTTTTTAGTTTTTTTTTTTTAAGAAAAAAATTAGGTCCAGACAGAAGAGAAAGTCGAGAGGGAAGTTAAAGATCAGGTTAACAAACTATTTAAAACTGAAAGAAGGAACAACTGGCGCTGTGGTTGGATGTTGAAAAGAGAGAGCGCTCCGCTGAAGTTCCACAGCTGCGACTGTGCCGCATGGCGCTGTCCAAGGTACTTAAGCGCCACTGCTAACACGCACGCACGCCAGAGACACAATTTCCAGGCACGCACACATGAGCACGATTCAGGGACGTAGCCAGGAAGACAGGAGTCTTAGGCTTCGCCCCCTTGTGGGAACGTTCAAAAACCAGATAATTGGAGGGATAATTGTGGACAGCTGTGAAGCACTTTCAGAGGCTCACTGAGCTTTTAGCGCAATACAAGACTTGAAGGGTTTATTTTAAAAAAGTATATTGACGCAAAATTATTTAATGACAAATTGTGAAACTCTGCAGCAGTCTTCTGACATCATATCTGGATTTTCTTCCTGTTTTCACAATTTGACATGGAGTTAAATAAGTCAACAACTTCACGGGAAAATACATAATTTTACATATTTTGGGAAAGTAGGCCTACTTATAATATACTTATATTTCTTTTTTTGGTATCACACATACAGACGTTGTCTGATGCATTTTATGTTTATTTTTTACATTTTTTTCAGGAAAAAAAACGGTTTAATGTTAAATATTGTACAATATGTCAGAAGACACAGACATCCTCAGCCTTTTATACAGAGGAATTGCTACAAGGCACAATTACAGTTTCATTAGCTTCTAAAGCTGCCGTTCATAAAACACCAAAGAACATCTATTGCATCAGATTTTTGTATAAAAATTCATGTCAGTTGGAATTTGTATAGATCACGGAAAAAGTTTTTCAGTGTTACATTTACTTTGTTATGATATAAATAGAATTCCCATTAATTATTAATAACAGCCAACTGGTCCATTACTGGTAGCATAATTCCAGCAACCACTAATGAAGAGATCCCTATGTCTAATACAAGGAACTGACCTGCAGTATAGACTTTGGGCTCTATCTTGTAATGGTTTTGTGTTGGAGGCGAGACTAGAAAACAGACTGAAGTCCGGATGGCTAATCAGCAAAGAAATATATTTAAGTTGTCCTAGATCATGAAAGATGTTGGGCCTGTATGATTGGTAAGTATGAGGGTAATAGAATGCAGGATAAAATCATCAATCAATCAAATATTATATATAAATTGAACATTTCACACAAAAGAGCAGAACAAAGTGCTTTACATAATAGCTGCAATAATTAGATATCAAATTAAAAATAATTTTAACAATAAATCAAAAATAAAAGAAAAGCCTGCACATACCCATGTATTTAACTTAACCAAATTAAAAACACACACCTAAGCATTATCTCTCTCACACTCATACAGACAAAAGCCCCACCCACCCACGAATCCCATTTTCCACAGATAAACTCTAATCCCTAGGATACGGCTTGATGCTGCTATGAGGAAGCAACATCTTAGGGATCTGTCCACACTGAGAGCACTGGAACACTGGAAAACACTGGGGTTTAAATAAAAAAGTTAACCTTAAAAAGGATCAAATAAACCTAAAAACAAAGATAATAAATAAATAAATAAATAAATAAATAAATAAATAAATAAATAAATAAATAAATAAATAAATAAATAAATAAATAAATGAGTGCAACAAAATAAAACAAAACAATAAAACCAGAATAAATAAAGCCAAATAAATATGTTGTGTTTGAAATTAGTAACATGTACATTATTAAACAAGTAAAATATAGATTAAAGATAATAGTAATAGTAAAATAAAATAGCATAAAATAAAATAAAATAAAATAAAACAAGAAGAGTAAATGACTTCATCAATTGAATTTCATTATTCAATAAAAGCCAGGGTAAAAAGATGGGTTTTGAGCCTTGCTTTAAAATCTTCACTAGCTTCAGCCACCCTCAGGTGTTCGGGCAGACATTTGTGGAACGGTCAACAGGTGAGTCCACAGGGAATTTCTTAGCAAGAGAGCTCCATCGAGAAAAAATAGAGCTTAAATGACTGTTGGGAGTTTTCCAGATGGACATTAAACTTTGTCCTTCGAGGGGAGATGGCGGTGACAGGTGAACAAACTTAAATCTGACTTTCAAAAATATTTTTCTGAAGGTTTTCACACATCCAACAGTATCTGACACAGGCACATTGGAATATATCACTGGAGTCTTTCTTGCTTTCAGATCCTTAAGCTATCTGCATTGTTGATATGTTTCACAAGCACATTGCAATGGCTGCATCAAACAAGGCTTTTTTCTTGTTGTTGTAGTTTGTTGTCCTCTGTGATATGCAATCAGTAAACCAGCATGTATGCAACCTCACTGTAGCTTGAGTTTGGAGCAAGCATACATACCTGACATGCACCATCAGTAGGCGAGTTTGTCTGGGTCTGAGTTATGTGAAAATTATTTTAGGGCCACATCAGGTTGGTCCATTTAGTGTGTCACTGCATGGTTGTTTAGCTGGTTTGTAACCACTGTCAAGCTGTGAAGACCAGTCTGCCTTGTCATCCCTCCTTAAATGAGCTAATGTGAGGATGACATTTTGGAGATGGAAATGTTTTATAGTACATTATAAACAAGACCATTATACCAGCCAGAATTAAGGTCACTATCAAGATGACTAATAAAATGCAGAAACTGGGAGCAGAAAACGTTTCAAACCTGCAAGGAAAGATAAAAGCCTTGACACAAACTTTCACACCACATTTCCTCAGATAATAGCATCTTATCTTAAGGTAAAAGCTAGTTTCTGCTGACATTCAGCAAATGCTACAACTATTTATTAGCTCAACCAAAGCTAAGGGATAGTGGGCAATGGCTATTCGACTTTTTCATAACCGGAAAATGTGAGTATATTGTAAATAAAAAATATGGTTATATTTGCAATGTTTTGAAATGCAAAAGAAAAGAAACAATTAAAAGGAAGCATTTAGTCTTAACTATTGGCTGTTGTCCTGGAGCTGAAAGAATTACAAGTTCAACAAATTTAGAATATTTACAGCTATTGCCTGAAAGTCCTACAGTCCTTTCACTGTATCAAACAAATATAATAATACAGAATATTTGCATTAGTTTTCTTCTAAGTCAAATTCAACATGTTCCTGTTACCTTCACTGTAAAATTTTGGAAAAAATGGCAATGAAGAAAAACTTTTTTATGTCAGAAATTCTAGAGACTAAAGAGGTTTTCTTTAGTTTAAATCTTCCTTTTAATTTTCTGAATTAACTTGTTGTTTGGTTGGTTTTGAGCAATAAAAATGATTTCATTATGGTTCAAAGGATGACTATTACATCTCATTTGGAGGCTGGAGGAGTTGGAGGATGGGGTTACACAAACAGTGCAGAACAATAAACAAGTTTGACTGCCATCCAAACTACATGCATGAACAAAGTACAGAATTCATGTTAAGAGCAAAGTTCCCTTTTTCATGATAAATATGAATTTTATATATCGTTTATATAAATAGTGACATATTGTAAATAAATGTTTATACAGTCTCCTTGTTATCCTTGTTATGTGTAAACTTGTTATTCTTTTTTAAGAAATGTGGATAAACTTATTGTCTTTTTGAAAAATGTGACTGTACTTTTGCTCTGATTTAATCAGATGTTGGAAGTGTATATGATATCAATAAGCAATTTCACAAATTTTCTTTAACAAAAATGAAACAATAGCCATGGTAGTGTTTTGGAAAATGAATGCGATCAGAACTTCCAGAAAAAAAAGGAGGAAATTAGTTTTCTGGAGCCTTTACACTAATTACACACCTTCCAAAGCTCTTTCACACATACTGCACATTGACCGATTCTGGCTTTCTGTGCGTGTGCACGTCAGAGGTTCTTAACTGATCAATGATCAATCGACACGTCACATCTAGCAGCTATCAAAGGATAAAGAATCATTGGGCTGTTACTGTAAGCTTTGTAATTCCAGGTGTGTGTTTACATTAAATGTCCACATTCAGTACAATCAGAGCATGCAACAAAAATATCTTTATAAATGGTCAGAGATAAAAAGCAAAGTGGCGGGTGGATTTAGACAAACATGTGGACTTCCTTTACCTGTACTGTTGTACAAATGACAGTCCTGACTATTTTATGGTCAGGGTGATGTTACATTCTGCTGAGGAAAGCTACATTGACCTTGACACACTACACTGCATCAGCAATGTTTACACACATGCTGCCCTTCCATAATTAAACACATGTGTAGTGCCTGTAATTCTTAAAGAAGCACACACAGAGGTACACTCTTGGACACATAAATCAACCAAAATCAGACAGTGTTTTCTGTTTCTCAGAGTTTTTATCTCACTTTTCCTCCTTGTTTTTGCCTCCATTTGATGGTCTTATGTGATTTCAATTTATTTTGTGTACAAGCAATAAAGAACTTACTGGCTCTTTAAAGAAAACATCAATGTTAAAGTTAGATAAATCCTTTTGGCAATCCTTGATGAGGCGTCGATTTTCAGTCATGTTTGTAAAACATTTGTTTTTACAGCAGCAGCTTCAATAGAAAGGTGCTGCTGGTTTGGCCAGGCAGATTTTTATTAGTCTGGAATAAGATGCTGCCCTTGGCATCTTGCCTGTGAGCTTTGGATCAATGGCAGACTTGATGACACACTGGATTTTTTTCTCTCTACTTCTCTGCATTCAATGCTTCATCTCCCTCTTCTCACCCCCTTTTTACAGTTCCTAACTGCACCAACAGAATTTAATCAAAGGTGTATTTTTTAGTGTCAGCTTGCTATTGATAACAACCCTACAACTTTTCTTATGTGTGCCCCTAACTATGATCTTAATCAGAGCTACAGCTCTATGATCATATAAATTTGGATCTTTAAGGTTCTGGATAAAACTGTGCTAAAGTCAATTTGTTTTCATGAATTTGCTGATGACTAAGGAGCATGGCTTTACACCTATCCATAAAAGTGTTAATACAGTTGAGTTAATGATAGAAGATGATGTGCAGAATAGTACTCACTTTCATCATCAGTCAAAAAGAAAGTGCACATTCTAAAAACTGCGAAACTATTCTTCAGATAGATAGATAGATAGATAGATAGATAGATAGATAGATAGATAGATAGATAGATAGATAGATACTCTTCTGAAGTAATTTTTTGATCAATCAAGTCCCATTAAAATCACAGGGCTGCATATGTGTGTGAGTATGTGTGTGTGTGTGTGCAGCGTGTGGTTTGTGTGTGTGAGACTGAATGGCAAGGCGCTCAATTGTACTATATTTAGCTTTCTGCTTGGCTGTTGTCTTCTTCCTGTTGCTCTCCAGTTGCTTGAGGAATTCAAAGGAATAGTAAGACTTTTCCATTCATTGTGCTAGCTTAAGTGCATATAATAATTCTTATGTTATAACTCTGGCTTACACTCTAGAAAACTGAGACACTGGGAAAAGAATAATACATATCAATACTGTCTTTTCCCATCTTTTGTCTTGGCCTGAGGTAGCAGCAGCAGAGTGGAGAAACACATAAGATATAATTTATAAGCTTCTATTTCACTAAGTGGTTGAAAAGAGGAGATATCTGGAGGTGCCTGGAACTATGACTTCCCCTGAGGCTTATTATATGCCTCTCAGTAATGCCATCCTCTCTAAACGGTATGTAAGTATGTGCCATTAGGGGATATACAGCTGCTGGGTCCATGATGAGCATAGCACTGGACAAATATCAATCTGTCATCACTCCCAGCAGACAAAATAAGTAAAGGATATTGAAGGTGCCAAGGGTGACATGGAGAATGTCTTTGTATATTTAGGATGAGTTTCAGTAATCTGGGACAAGTTGGACTTTTATGACTCAGTTCAATATTAGTCTGAAATTCCTGAGATATTTTCTATGAACAAAAACAATACAGAGAAAATAATAGATACCATTGGCATAGGCTATATGTCACATTTATTTCAGACATGTCCCATTTCTATTATCATAAAGGCAACTTAATTGAATTGAATTGAACTGCATATGACCTTTTTAAACCCAATTTGAAAATTATACTTTGAGTATACAAATCAAGAGTAGTTTTCAGTTCCTGGCCTTTGGTAATAAGATTGACTTGAAATAAGCACTTTTTGAATTGTCAGAGCCAGGCAACACAAATACACCTATACACCTGAAGTGATTCCATATTGCATGTGTACTATTGTTGCCTTTCTTCCATGCAACCTATTTTTTCCCAGTGAATAATTCATCAGTTCCTCTTCAGTTTTATAAACTTTGCTGCAAGACAATTGCTCTTCAAAACGAAATGAAGTGTGTTGTTTTCTTTACAATACCCGTCATAAACGTTACTATTGAAGTAAATACATTCAAATTAACAGTGTAATGTATAAAAACTAAGCATTTATATCTTTTCTAAATTTCCATTTATGTTCATACGTATATATTACCTAAACAATAGATACACTTCAACACCTCTTTATCTTGGAAGTTAAAGTGCAATGGTTTATTTATAATGGAAGCCAGGCTGTAGTAAGTGCCAAAGATCACTGTCTCAAAAGTAAGCTGATTATTTTGACAATATAAAGTCAGTTGGTCCTTTTGTGTCATTAGCCGTTCAAGTGAGAAATTAAGGCAAGGCAAATTTATTTATAGAGCACATTTCATGTACAGGACAATTCAAGGTGCTTTACATTGCAGAAGAGAAAAAAAATCAAGATTAAGAAAGGACAACAGATTAAAAACATGATCAAGTTTAAAATTCCAGCTTAAAAAAACCGTACAGATTTGGACTTTCAGATAAAAACTATGTAAATGCAGCAGAGAACAGGAGGGTCTTTAACCTGGATTTAAATAAAC
>JAOXYM010000018.1:12119999-12157714 GCA_028567055.1 Leptatherina wallacei
GGGGGGTGGGGGGGGGGGGGGGGGGGGGGGTAGTGGTTAGTGGTAGCACTGAAGAAACACTAGTCATCTTCCGTGAAAATGTCATTCCCTTGTATCACCTGGAAATCAGATCCAATTTCCACAAGAAAGCAGGGTCATTTCACATCACACAGCCCCACAGCTGTGTCATGGAAATATAACCTAGAGACTTAGAGGAACTGATGATGACTTTGTGTGGACTGCACTACGCAAAGCACCACAGGATGACATATCATTATTACTGCAGCCCTGCAGGCCAGAGAATGTTATTCCCCTGAATACAGACACTGTGGCTGGAAGTCCTAACCCCCCCACTGACTCTTTCTCATAGTGAAGCTGGCAGTGAGCCGGAAAGCTGCCCAGCTAACCAAAACAGACCTACAGTAGCAAAGTTACAAATCAGCTGGCACCCAGGATGTGAGTGAGAAAATCAGGGACTCTCCATGACTCCCTGATGAGGACAAAAGGCCATGTTGACAAGAAAAGATACCCAAGTTCTCCTGATAATCTCCTCCTAAATTTCACTTTCACAACTCAAGGGCAAACAAGTGTATAACAGAATAGTTGCCATGAACACTGTAGCAGGTGGTCAACATACAAAGTTTCTCTGAAAGGAATTAAAACTATTTGCAATTACAGGGACATTTAACTGTGTTTGTGTTCCTATAAACTTTGAATGCTGTTTATTGTAAATATACTTCATCGGCAGCATCCTGGTTGGAAAGAACATATACAGAGGACTATTTAATACTTCAAACCCTAACTTCTGACCCAGCACTCTAATGTTCAGAAACAGAACCTTATATCACAACTACAGATTAATAAAGAACAAAAAAGATGCTACAGCAAGGAGGCAGGACGACAAGTCAGGGGGAATATATTATCATCATCCGTACCATTAGTAAGCCCTGATAACCGTAATACAAGGGCAGTTGATCTGAGATGAATAATCATACATAAACTGGACACTTGGAGCTTGTGTGGTCCTTTGTCAAGGCAAAGAGACAAAAAACCTTTTGAAGATCTGCTAGGAGATGTGAATGTTGCACTTCAAACAATGCCTACTGTGACCACTGGAGAGACCAATAAGCTAATGTACCAGTAACCATGACACTAGGTGCATGGCAATACTGGAGGAGAATATGGGAGAGACAAGCACCACATAACACTACTTCTCCATAGCTAGTGGCTCTAAGAGCTGACCACAGCAATCTCCCTGAACAGGAGCCAGTAACCATTACAGTGGTAGACATCCAAGTCAAAGTCTTAAGTATGAAGTTTTGGACTGTGCCAGGTCCGACATGATACATATCTGTTGGCTTCACTCCATGAATGTCTAGCAACACAAAGGAACAAACTACTTACTGATGGGACCCTACCCAAATGGCTAATCAAAGGTTGGACACGCCTTTACATGAAGGTTCCCCAGATGGGAGCAGTTCCATCTAATTATGGGCCAAAAACTTGCCTCTGTATGACATGGAAGCTCCTGTCAGGCATCATGGTGGATAAGATGAATAGGTATGTGGCTCAAAATGGAAGAGACTAAATTTTTCTAATAACAACCTGTGAAGTAGTTTATCATTTTTCTTGTTTTTTTTTGTTTTTGTTTTTTTTTCACCTTATTTTGAGTTGTAACCACTTTGGTTATCAAATGTTGTTGTCTCTAATATTCCAAATTTTGCCATTAATTTTCCACAGAAAAATTCATATTTAAATGACTTGATAATCAATGATTGCAATTAGTCTTTTACTTTATATTGTTGACTAAAAGAGCAAGTGACCATAACTCCAGCCCTGTCAAAACTGGACAGTACCTTACAAAAACCCTTTTGTCACTTCCTGGTTAAGTTTACATAAATGAAAATCTTGGTTCAGACAAAAATTAATTCATTCTACTGAGTCACTTTCAAGTCAGTACTCTCTCTTTTGACACCTTACCAGCATTTGTTTTTAAAACAAGGAGAGGTTCAGTATTTTTGAAATGTAAGAGACCTATGGAGTTGTTTTGGGAGAAAGGACTGTCTCAACAGTCCTCTTATCAAAATTAACCAGTTGTTCTTAAAAATGCTTTCACTAGCAATGTATGCAATTAGCTGAGTCATTTTAAAACTGTTGGTTCAAAGTACTAATACATTTTATAAATTCATCAGAAGGAAGAGAATGGGAAGATCTGATGGTTATTGAGTTTGGTAAAAAAAATTATCCCAATATGAAAGAGTTGAGACATTTGGGAGATTTAGTATTGAAATCACTATACTAAAGTCACATTTCCCAGGAAAAAAGGAAAAAACATGGTGACTACATTGTGGTCTCAGAGGGTGTGTTTTGTGCTGACAGTCATGCTGGTGGTTGAAGGAAGTGTAGGAACTGTGCATGCTTGAATGTGCCACAAGGCCACGTATATGTCAGCATTGTCACGGTAGGAACCACGGGGTTTCCTTGGTTATGTCCAGGACGCAGCAAATGAATGTTTTCTCATATATATAATTTCAGCTTTAAAACCTCAAAGAAAATAACTGATACATGGTTCCCTAAATAAAATACATTCCTGACTTTGTTACTCAGTTTCCTCCTATGACTTAATCTAATATTTTTCAGTCAAACACACTTAAGTTAGCTATGCAGTTATGATTGCTGGGACTATTCAAGTTCAAGATTAGCAGCAGTCATAATTTAAAGTATCACACACTACAAGATGTTAAAAGGACAAAACTGTCCCACTTAAAAAAAGCTATAAGAATTGTGCTAACAATATTAGATATATTAATTGTGGTTTCAGCATATTCATATGCTAGCATATTTTAAACAACACTTGTTATTGATCCATATAATATGCGATAGATGCTCAACATTGTTTTATGAAAACCAACAGCAAACTGATAGTATTGTTCCATTTGCTTCATGATCCCCTTCAGACATGAAATAAGTAACATTTAAGGCTTCATTAAGAAAATTACAGCATTCAGTCATTTAGACACGCAAACATTAAAGTTAATCACATCTTCATTCAGACATGTCTGAAAGTGACTTAATGAGACCTAAGAGGGCATTATGTGAAACTGAAGCGCTAACATAGTGACAGTTTTCTCACAACAGCTCATCAAATCACCATAACAATAGTGTGCCTGAGGCATTGTGGCTGTATAGCCTCATACAATGTTTGGTTCAAGATTTCAGGTGTTTATTGAAAAATAACACAGCCAGGTTCAGCTACCGCAAGAGTAATAACAAGCAGTGCATTTCTAAAAAGAGCAATAAAATTCAAGACTGCGATTTAAAGAATCTGCTACTCCTACAGTAATGATACTTTACAGAAGTCTGGCTCATAGCTCACTGCAGAGCGTGTAATAACTACATTGATCCACAGCCCAAAATAGCAGATCCACAATTCTCTAAGATAGTAATCTGAAGGTTTCAAAAGTATGATGCAGTTGTTGCAGGATCTGAGTTGAAACTGAGCAGTAAATAATGCAAGGAAGCAAAGACAAATGCTATAACTTTTTATCAACTTGACCTTTATTTCTAATTTTGAGACATTCAGATAACAATTACTCTAGATCCCGGGCTTATCTAGACACTTAATGGCTGATGCTGGGTAATCTAATCACCCTGACCAGGAGAATTTTTTCAGCTGCAGTTTCAACCCTGCTGATTACTAAGATCCCAAAACAACTATGTTATTACTAAATTACCCTCAAGGCCATCTTTTAGAAAGGAAGGTTTGCCACCAATAGTAAATTTGTATGGAACATATTTACATGGAAAAATCTTTCCTGTGGGAATTAAAAGTAATAACCTCATGTCCTTCTCAGCTATAAAGAAATGTTTTATAACTGTGTATTTAAATGTTTATTCTGCAAAAGTGTAACACTGTTTGCCATACATGCTTCTGAGATAAGTCTAAACAAAAAGTAAAAAAAAGGTAGAAATTTAATAGAGGCAATAGAGGCCAAATATAGGAAATCAGCAGTGCCAACAAGTCAGAAAGGGCAGGTTAAAATGAGTTGTTGATAACAGATGGTCACTGGGAGAAATGAAACAGGATGTGAAACAAGACACAAAACACCTATGTACAAAATGGTAGAAGCTGTGAAAGACAAGGAGTAGTTGCACTATGATTTCATATCTGTTATTTAGATATGACATTTTTTTTATTCATTGAAGATTTGTCTCCTAATCATTCATATGATTTTAAAGAGGGATTTATAAAACATAAGATTCCCTGAGGTCAAATATTGCAAACAGCCCTCCTCCTGGGTTAGTTGCAATGCACATCAAAGACTCAGATGTTAAGAATAATAAATTGAATTATGTATAGCCTTACTCTATTATAGTCAACTTTATGACTACAACAACATATTATCATCTGCTTATGGTAATCAAATGACAACTACTGAATTTTATAAGCATAACTGCAGGTGTTTTAAAATGCAATTTTTTTTGTTTGTTTTTGTGACATTTGTTTAGATATGGATGTTAGTTGGCTTCCTGAAAGGTTCATTTACCATAAATGATTTTCTTTAATGAAAAGTTCATTGTTCTTAATAGGATACTAATTGCACCAGTCCTGAAAAAATGTAAACATAATAACTATATTGCGGTCTGCACTGACATGACTGCATGGCTTGGAAATAGTTATCAACCTGTCAACTGTGACTTAACGCCGTGTGTTAACTATATGCATACCTTGACACATGTTAACTATGTCTCCAAGAAATCAAGTGAATAAAGATTTGAACCAAGGTTTCATTCATTCATTGTGCAGGGTGGGCCAATAGGACAAAAAACAGGGGTGGGGGAAAGAATATATTTAACCCTTCTATTCTTTTTTCAATAAATGTAGGAGCAAAGGTTTTACATGTCTTTCCTCTTTCTGATGAGGGAGAAGACTGTTAATGGCCATGAGTGTCAGCCGTCAGCATGTGTCCATATGTTTCTAACAATCACATTGTCACCTAAAACAGATTTATTCACTAACAAAACCACAGCAAAGTAGGCTCTGAGTGGTAATTAATGCATGGCATTGAATATGAAATACCTTTAGATTAAATTCAGAAACATTTAAATAAACCAATTGTTTTCAATTATTTTTTCTTGTGACACATGCGTATTTAGTGGAGAAATATTTGCCAAAATGTAAATTACTCCCAACATATCCCAAGATAGGTGACTCAAGAGGATGTTCCAATGGATTAAATCACAAAATATTTTGTAAGTCACACTGCTGCATTTGTTCTAGATTTTATGCTTTCTTTCTCGTCTTTTTTTAAGGCAAAGGTCTGCTACAGAACATTCACATTTACTGAGTCATCCTTTATTTCTGAGACACCAGGACCACAGCAGCTGCATGAATCTAATGGCACATCATATTAGGCTCCCATAGGTGTCATGCTGAAATCGTTAGTCGAGTTTTTTAATCATGAAGTCAGTGAGTGTGAAAAGAAATGCATTTTTATTTCATTTTCTAACTTCAGATTGTCACAGCTTAACTGCAAAATGGGTGAGCTGCAATAACAGGGGAAACAGAGTGAGGTTAGCTGTTGGTTAGATGTGTGAGTTAATAGATGTCTCTGGTGAAAGTTTGTTAAACTACTGGGTGACAAATGACCAGGATGTTCTGGACAGTTATAAGCTTTTTATTTAATCTTTTTTTTTATTAAATCTGTGACATCTTAAGCTGAAGAACTGAGTTCTTCTTAACAGTACCAATACAACATATTGTGGAAAGTTAAGAACAGTATGACTTTTTCACGTGGCAGCAGGTACACCACCTAATCATACTGCCAATCTAATCTGATCTTGTGGTTGACTCTTGTTACAATTTCAATCATTAGGTCCGCCCACCATTGACTGTTAAAGGTGGATTTTGAATCTTTATTTTTCAAAAATGAGTTTTATCAGAGAAAATAAATGTTCTAATTCTTTCTCAAAACTTCATTTATTTCTCTTTATATTAATGTACAAGTTCTTTTGTTTTGGCTGCACAGAAAAAATCTGCTGTAATGATGAGAAAATAGCTAACTAACATCTAACAATTAGAGAAGCACACCCCTTTAGCTGACACTACATGGGCAAGTTACAATTACACATCTATCTTTATACGTGTGCAGACTACATTATACAATCTATTCGATTCTTTACAAAAAATATGGTAGCAAACATATTAATACTGTAAACTTATTTCACATATCTTAGTAACACAAAATATGTCTTTGTTTAATCTCAATTGTTCTTTGGTCATTCACACATGCCAAACAGAGAACAGCATGATGTTCTTTCACACAACAAGCTCACATCATGGAACTGACTAAGAAAAGTTGATGGTGACAGCTTCAACTGCAAAATGGGTGAGCTGCAGGGGAAACAGAGTAAGGTTAGCTGTTGGTTAGATGTGTGATCATAAACACACTCTGCAGATATTCAGTATTTAAGTCACCCCCGAGCTGTATAATAAGTTACCAACATTTTCAAACTCAATAATGTGGCTGAGCAGTTGGCATGATGAGCATGCTAGTGGGACTGAGTTAGTCCAGGTGCAATTTACTAATCTATCAGTTAATAGATGTCTCTGGTGAAAGTTTGTTAAACTACTTGTGACAAATGACCAGGATGTTAAGGACAGTTATAAGCTTTTTATCTAATCGTTTTTTTTTAATTAAATCTGTGAAATCTTAAGCTGAAGAACTAAGTTCTTCTTAACATTACCAATACAACATATTGTGGAAAGTTAAGAACAGTATGACTTTTTCAAGTGGCAGAAGGTAAAATGCTTAATGTATAAAATATTCATTTCACAAAAAGCACATTCATAGCATCTCATCCTTGGGAATCTTTTAATTATCATGGATGACAGACTTTTGGGCAGTTAAACTGAGTAGATTATGAGTGGAAATATACATACATTTTCAATAAGTGCACATGCCCTATTGCAGTGGTTCCCAAGGGAGCACAGAGCACCCTTAAGAGCACAGGGGGTCCCCAAGGCTTGAACATTCAGAACCATTGTGATTAATGCCCACAAACTGTACCTATTCTAAGAAAAAAAGCAAGGCTATATGTTGTTAATTTAACTTTGGCTTTATTTAAGGATAGGACTCAGCCAGAATCCAGCATTTATGGTGAGAATCTCACTATTGACAGCATAAAACCAGCATTGTTTCAGCACGGGGTGGGGCAGGGGGGGCCCTGGCTTTTTGGTATTTGAATGAAGTGGGTTTCCAAGGAAAATAGGTTGGGAACCACTGCCCTATTGCATATGTTTTAGCTGCCTCCTCTTCGAAGTCACCCTCAGCTTTTGATGACAAAATGCTTTGAGAGCAGAAGGATCAGTACTTGCTGCAGGGCCAATTAACGGTGTCCCCATCTGTGTGTTACCATGGATCTGATGACTGAGAGGTTTTTGTAACTGTTGAGATTGCAAGCATGGTAAAATCTAACCTTACCAAAACAATAATGATATCTTTTTTAAAGACAACACCATGGATAACTTAACAGATGTTGTTTTGAGGGGAAATTAGTTGGTTGTTTCTAACTGGCAGGGAACTCAGTCCCTGTACGCTGAATATGTTTGTAGGATCTAGAGTCTTTATTCCCACACTAGGATAATGTTCATCAAGGGTAGAGGTTGAAGTTTATGTGTTACTTATATGTTAAAGTTTTACAGTTGAAATTCTTATGTAAAGCCTCTCCTTTAGTGTGCACATTAAAGTGAAAGATGAAGGAGGAAGTAGGTTGCTTAGCCTACATGACCATTTCATTGCGGTTCATGTTTCTCATGCTAACAATTCCACTGGTTTAAGAAGGGGATTTTTTTTCTTTTTTGACGATTTAATCAGAACCTCAGTTTGTATGCATATTTACACAAAATAATTAGTAAGAAATGAAAAGACTTTACACTTGTGTGGGGGGATTTTCATCGTGGTTCCATTGTAGCTACAACAGCAACTGAAATAGATTTAAAATGATCTTTTGCTTTGTGCATTTTCCTTTCATAGAAGTCAGAAGATTGACTAGTGCATATTGCTGTGATCAGTTGTTCCGAAAGGTGCACCCCAAAGACCTGCCATTAATTATCAAACTTTATTGTTCAGCAGTAATATTGTAATGCATATATAACATATTCTACGCATACATACTGTGTACTTGAGGGAGAAACTTAATTAATTGATGTTTTTTAGATATATTTGTTAAAGCAAAATCTTTCTGTATTTAATAAGTTACCAGGCTAACTTAGGTTTTGTTGCAGGGCAACGCCTCAACCACCTCTAATCACCTGGTAAGCCCTCTTATAATCAGTTCATTTCCTCAAGTCTTTTAGTCTCATTCTCTTGACCCCATCCTTAACTATCCCTGTTCTTATCCATCATCCTTTCCTCCCTCATCCATCCTTCCACATTCCTCACCCACTTTTTTCTCCCTCATCTCTTCATCTAATCTACCTCTGTCTGTCTGCCATTTTGCCCATTTATCCTCCCGCTTCCTCTTTGTCTCTTACAGCCTCTCTAATCTCTTCCACTCCCCTGAGTCATTAATCCACGTGTCCCCATTTGTATCTCCTTTCTTTTTCAGGTACTTTCTTTGAGGGTCTTAAAAAGCCAAGTTTGCTGACATCATTACACCCCAGATGGCAAAACCTCATCAACCTCATCCTACCTTAAACATTCATTAAATCACTTAACTCATGTTGTTTTAGTGTGATCCTTGCTTGTGAATGGACAACTGTTTTCATCATTTATTTGTTAAATATTGTTATATATTAAACCCCCTGTCCTGAAGGTGGAGAAATAAATGATTGTTGAAAAGATATATTACCCAAAATACACCTGGTGGCATGTGAGAAAAAATAAAAAATGACTACAAAATTAACCAAAGAGACATTAAAATGCAACACAAACTCAAGTGAATTTGCCCCAAAATTCCTATAGAAAGGTGTAAAATAATCACACCAATACAAAATGATAAAAACAATTTTAAGAGATGACAAACAATGCAACACATTACAACAGTATAGTTCCTAAACTGTGGGGCCTGGCCCCTAGAGGGGGACCAGCTAGGCTAAATAAAATGTATAATTTTGCACTGCTAGCAAAACATGGACAAATTTGTGAAAGTACCAATGAGCAAACAATAATGAATCAACAATAGGCATTTCAACATCCCCCCCAAAAAGACAAGAAAATATGATGAGGCATTTCTTGTCCTTGGTTTGACCAGATAATTGTCCAGTAATGGTAATGGTCAATGGTGGGTAATGAAGACAGACCACAGTGTGTCATACTGTATGTCTCAAAATATCAGCTTCTGAGAGTATGAAGCCAAACAATTTACAGTGCCACTTGGGGACTTTTCATCCTAAACACAAAGAAAAACCAACTGATCACTTTAGAAATAAACTACTCATCTGATGTTATTAACAGTTGTTTTACTAAAGCAGCATCCATCTCGTCAAATGCTCAACTCACCTCATATAAAGTAGTGTGCAGTTTACTGGTCTAAAAACCCTCAAACTAAAGCACAGGAACTGATAATTCCTTCTGCCACTTATATGTTTTTAACTAATATTAATGAAGTTGCAGCTAATAAGATAAAAACTATGTCTCAGCCAAACAAGACTGTTTCACAGCGCATTTCTTTGTACATTTCATTGGGTGCTGTGTTGGGGTGCACATTGCTTGACATTGTTGTTGTCGATGATAAGGGGGCCCTGCAAAAAAAGTTTGGGAACCACTGCATTACAAGATGTTAAAGGGCTGCACAAAACAAATTTCATTGAGGGTGTTTTACTACTTGATAGAACATGGGGGAGTCTTTTTAAATGCCAATGCCCAGAGCCCCGTTGCTCCATAATCATTGTTGACTCTAAACTTTGAAATACTTTGGATGTCACAGAACCAAAAACCTTAACTAGTTATCCTGAGAGATATTGCAAATGATCAGCACATCATGTTGGTTTGTGTAACTCAGGAAGGGTCTTTGGATACTAAAACACAAAAGACAGACTTTAGAGTCCTCTCAAAGTCCACAATGGCAATCCACAGATGACAGTGATGTGTTAATGAAAAGTTGAGACATATCTCGACAGTCTCTGTGTCAGGTAAAAGGAAAACTGAAAAGTATAAAAGCTGAGACAAGGACTTTTCCCTAAGATTACAAAATCTATTTAGTGCACAAGAAACAGATTAAAATCAAATAATTTTATGACTCACAAATTATAAAGAATTTGTGAAAAAAAAACATAATGAATTAAAACCATATCCATAAAGGCCATTCATAACATGAAAAGCTACAGGCTACAAGAACTGTTAGGTAAAAGCCAGATACAGCAACAACATACAACACCCACTTAGGAAGAGAGAAAAGCTGATAGGACTTGGCCTGTCCCATAAAGTCTCACCAACCACTTCATTACACCTATTCAATTGTTAAAATAAATAGCTAATCAACTAATAATAAAGCAGCAACTAAGTGCATTTAGGCAAGTAGACATGGTCAAGATAACATGCTGAAGTTCAAACTGAGCATCAGTATGTGGAAGTAAGGAGATTTAAGTGACTAAGGATTTAGCATGGTTGTTGGTGCCAGGTGGGCTGGTCTGAGTATTTCAGAGACTGTTCATGTGTCTTTCACACACAACCATCTCTGGGGTTTACAGTGAATGGTCTGAAAAATACAAAAAAAAAAATCCTGTGAACAGCAGTTTAAGCATTGAGCATTGTTTAAATGCCACAGCCTATTTGTTGACCATGTCCATCCCTTAATGATCACAGTGTACACATTTGGCTACTTGTGGCTACTTCCAGACAGGATAATGCACCATGTCACAAAACTCAAATAATTTCAAACTGATTTTTTTTTTTTATACGAGTTCACCAATAGTACTCCAATGGCCTCCACAGCCCCCAGATCTCAATCCAACAGAACACCTTTGGGATGTGGTGGAATGGGAGATTCACATCATGCATGTGCAGCTGACAAATCTGCTGCAACTGTGTGGTGCTATCATGTCAATGAGGACAGAAACCTCTGATGAATGTGTATAACACCTTGTTGAATTGATGCAGAAACAAGGCAGTTCTGAAGGCAAAAGAAGGCCAGTGAAAGTCAGAGCTAAGGCCAACGTAAACATCAGGAAGGACAATTCACCACTGGCTAGACTTGGATCTCAAAGTAACAAAAACAGAACAGCACCCTGTACAGATACAGTTATCACTGCATGGTCAGAACTTTACCGACATTAAGGAATTGATCTAGTTCAAACAACAGCTGGTTAACATTCTGAAAATAGTAGTGAAGTGGTTGCATTAGAAAACAGGACTGTTGTGACCTATGTGACTGGCCTATTGCTTGAAACGTTTCAGTTCTGTATTGAATTTCCACAGAAGGGACTCTAAGTTGTAAGACAACAATGCAATCTATAGAAATATATATATATGTATACTGTAACCAAAACAGGAACACTGAAGCATCTCTGCTATTTTTGGACTTTCATTGTACATGTTTGTGGTTAATATGAGTGACAGTTGTATTCGAATTTGAATCTTTTTGACATATCCCCTTTTTAGAATGTGACATTTTGACAGAAGAGATTTCAGATCCTCTTAAGTGATATGAATCTGGATATAAACAGACGATTCAGTGTGGTTAGAGTAGGAGGATGATGATAATCTGATTCTTTTAAAAGGGGAATTCAGGTTACTTAATGTCACATCTTTATACATAGAAAAACAATCAAAGTCACAGTCCAGTGTTTTAGCTAAGTCATGATGAAACACACTTCTTTAGGGGGAAACTGCTTCATATTTTTGTGATTTATTGTTAGTTTTCCATCTAAAGTGAGCGCTGTAAAGGCTGATATGTGACATTTTCCCATACCAAATCTCTCAAAATGTCAATCACTGTGCATTTGAGATGCTTTGTTTGTATCAGTGCATGGGAATCCCCATTTTGCTCCCACCTCACATGTCACCTCTACAAAGAATGGCCAACTAAAAGGAGAAAGTGATTTTCTATTTAGAGAGAAAAATCAGTAAGTTGGGTGAACTTTGACTGGGGGGGGGGGGGGGGGGGGGGGGGGGGGGGGGGGGGGGGGGGGGGGGGTTAGGCAGGTGTTTGAGGGGGAAAGTGGACATGAACTAGTCTGACGTATAAATGTGTGTTTTTGCATGTGTGGTGGGAGAGTGATGAGACCAGACCAGCGTGATGGAAAGCCCAGCCGACTGCTAACACAAACATACCAGGGGGGAGAGAGACAAGTGAGGAGGAGAGGGCGTGGAGGTCGTAAAGGTGGGGGGAGGAATGATAAAGTGAAAGAGTGTTTTGTGTCAGGTTTACAACAATGACAGCTGTCATTGAGGTAATGATGTTGACCAGCATTGACAGGGCCAATGATGTTTACACTAGAGTCCATTATCAAGTTTGCTCAGCAGAGAATACATCCATATTTCGACCCCTGTAACACCCCACCCCCACCCCCCCCACCCCCCCCCACCACCACCCCTAAAGAGGAGAAACTTGGCCTGGATCGAAAGGGACTATGGACTTCACACACTTAGAAAGCAGTGTGCTCTGTGTTTTCATCATTATCATAATTGAGAGTGACTGCAAGGGGCATTGATGGGGAGTTGTTCGGCTATCCTCCCATCCAAAAATCCTCATTTGACAAACAAATGAATGAGGAGAAAGGCTGGCTCAGCTCCATGCTCCTGAGGGACAGATGGGGTCAACCACGGCAGATAAAGGGGTGAGCTTACTGCTGTGCACTGGCTCTCACTGTTGGCACACTCTTAATCACTATTTAGGCTATGGGCCAAACAAAACATGTCTGTTTTATCTGGCAGGAAAGAGACAGGCAGGATTATGCCACAGATGAAAAAGTTATTGTCTTGTGTGTTTTCCTCTGGATTCAAATGTTGTGTTGTTCAGTGAGTATCTGGCTGCAGCTCAGCGAAGCAGCCGGCAAGGAGAGGTTACTCCATGTCACTGGAATCTGTGCACAATGGACAGACCCCCACCTCCGCCTGTAGCACAGCTTGTGAACCCCAGTGTAAGAGCTCTGGTTATGCTAAGCCCCAACCACCCCCCATCATCCATCCACGCAGCAGGCTTAAGGTCCCCCCCAAACAGGAGCCCTCAGTGCTGCTAAATGGTTCCCTTAAGAAGCAATATAAACACCAGCGTTCATTTCAAGGCCACGGTTCAGCTGGAATGCACCACATCACAACTCCTTGTAGTAAGCACTCTCTCTCTCTCTCTCTCTGTCTCTCTCTCTCTCTCTCTCTCTCTCTCTCTCTCTCCTTATTTGTCTCTCTCTTCCCTCCCTCTTTAACTCTGGTACGGCGAGGACAGAACGCGTCGTTGCCATGGCATCCGGCTGCCTGAGTCAGTAGCCCACAGCAGCGGTCATTCTCCTGGATTTAGTGTGTGATGTGTTCAGTCATCATGCTGCAGCTGGCCGGCTCAGCGCAGCGCTGACTGGTACCCGCGTGCGGTCTTCTCGTCCTGGATGAGACTTTGCGGTAAACTGTGATAGGGATCGATTTGATGGGAGCACGCGGGGAACACCTGATGGAGGGACTCAAGCCGTACACAGCCTCTGTCGCAGCCGATTGCTTCACCTTCTCTCCTGACCCGCGGGGGAGCGCGCTTGTAAGCTTATTTAACTCGGGGATGTGAACAGCCTACCTCTCCGGGATTAGAGGGTTATTGAGTGAACGACAATGTCCCGCGGCTTGGTCCGGTACTCCCGGCTATTGTTCGTGCGGCGTCGGACGCCCGGTGCGCATTCTGCCTCGGTTCATCTCCAATAGCTGTTCAGCTCTTGTCCTGTGTCTCCTCGCTGCATCTCTCCCGGTGTGGATAGGATGACTTCCTGTCTTGGCGCACACGGCAGCGGCGTCCCTCTGTGTGTCCTGCTCGGCTGCGTGGTACTTGCTGTCTGCGCAGAAGCTCCCAGTGGCGGTGAGTGAAGGCTCATTAGAGCTAATTACCTACATAACATCCCTGCAATTTGTCTGGTCATGTCGGGAAATCAGTGCGCATTATCAAAGAAATTCCCAACAGAATTACAAAATGTGAATTTAATGAGAACAAGTGGAGGGGTTGATAGGTTGGAACATGAAACTCATATTAAAGAAGGGGAAGAAACAGCCCTGGTAGCCAAAGTGGTTTGTCACCATGGGTCAGATCTGACAGAGTACAAGTTTGGATGCGGACACTGAACAAAATCAGTGTCTTGCCCAAACTGCGGTTATGTGGACTGTTACAGGTCTGAATGTGCCGGCCCACAGGCTCAATTGACCTGTTCACCTTGCCACCTGGGAAACTGCTAATCATTTCTGAAGGGAAATACCCAAACTCTCAATAGGGGACACACTGTCAAGCATTAACTTCCACATTAACCTCTTGTTACAGCATGCTGATTGATCATTTTTAAATTGTGCCACCTCTTCAGGGGTTTAACAGAGTTCAGAGTCCTAATTGGGTCAGAGTGGCTTGATAATTGGTCTGTTACTGATGATTAGACCTGCAGCCTTTCTCTGTCCTACATTTACTGAAATGACTCGGAGCAATTGGATTTAATCAGATAAAGTAGTTCAATAAATCATTAATCTTACTGCAGGAAGCCTGAGGTGCATGTTGCACCTTTAGTCACTCTGAAAGTCTACCATCTTGCTGTATTTTTTATTTGTTTGCCTGAAAACATTGTTTAAAGGGATCCTGTCTAATTTGCAGCGATGCTCCATTGATAAATATCTGAGTAGCATGCATTGGTTAAGCAGGGATTAGAAGTCCTTTATGTGTGTGTGAGAGTGTGGTAAATCCAAAAACCGCAGGCACCTGTTCCCACACTGCTGTACACTTATGTGGCAAGCAGCCTCATAAGAGATGTTAAGTGGTGCTTCATCAGAAGCATGCATGAGATCTAAACAGGGGCTCTGCTGCATGGCTAATGAGTGTTGACACACACATTCTTTCATATGCTAATTACATATTCTTCTCTTCTCTTCTCTTCTCTTCTCTTCTCTTCTCTTCTCTTCTCTTCTCTTCTCTTCTCTTCTCTTCTCTTCTCTTCTGCCAGGTACCAGTGTGTGTTGGTCGCCCAGCATCACCTCTTGCGCAGACTGTCTCCAACGTGGACCACAATGTGCCTGGTGTTTCAAGGAGGTATGAATGTGCGCACCAGTGTGTTTGTGTGTGACAGACAAAAAGAGGAGAAAGCAAACAGTGGGAACATGGCAGACATTCAGCAGCATTCCTCAGATAACACGCACCAAAGCTTTCATGGCATCCACAAATGAGAATATAATGTGTATGTTTGAGCTTAGCGGTCTGCATTATGACTCGTCTGAGTGCGTCGGTTGCTGTGTGAAGGTTTCCATACATTCTTTCTCAGAGATAGAGCCACTCTCTATCTATGTGTTTAGTCTCCACACATACAAATCACAACATCTGCTTTTGAATTTGTCTGTAGCCCACCTGTCTATCTTAGCCCACCCCCGGAACAGCCTTGAGAAGCTGCAAAGCCTCCCTGTACCACACCAGTCACCACATATCACACTGGTGTGTGTGTGTGTGTTAAAGACTTCAGGTGCTTTCCCACCCTCAGTCTTCTCTGACATCATCTTGCGGGGCTGGCTTGACTGTGTGATTGCCTTCAAACATCACCTCCGGAACCTCCTACACACACAAACTCGCACAGCCATGCTTGAGCAAACAGTAAAAACAAAGCAGCAATAGTGCTGGTGAATATGCATGTCCACATTATGCTCTTAACGCTTGCCAAGGGGGCTAAATCTGTCAGGAAAGTCCCAGGAAGTTAAGTTTCTGGCATTCAGAGCTGTTACAAAGCAAATTATTGCAACAGGGATGCCTGAAAATAAACAAAAAGCAGTCTAGCGTCAGGTTCAGGCCATGGTCGCGTATTCAGTTACAGTCTCAGGTCTCATTGTAGATGCTCTGCTGCTTCGCTCTGGTGGCTTTTCTGTCTGAAAAGTAGCAGAATTCCCAAATGATTTTGCTATTTCATTACCTGTCTGCACGATTTTTGTTGGTCTTGCCACGTTCTTTAAATCAGACTCATGAGAGGTTAATAACTCAGAGTAAATGTGCGCATTTAATGGTCAGGTTTTATGTCTCTGGTGCCACTGTACAGTATTCCTGTGTTTTTCTCTTAAGCTGAAGTACCAAAGGTCACTAATCCACTCTGAAGCTATGAGGCATGATACTGTTAGCCGCAGCATTTAAATCCTTCATATTTCTAAAGGTTGGTCGGGTTTTATCCTAAATAAGAAAAGGCTTAGAACTTAGATTTCATTTTACTCTTTTCTGTGTTGGGAAACATGGAAAATAGACACTGATGGTGAAACATTAACAGAGATTCCTTCCTGGTTATTAGTCATTTCAGCATCAAGTGAAACTATTATACCCATGTCAGTATAACTGAATAATAAACCAGTTAAACACGATGAGGGCAACAAAATGGAAAATGAAACTAAAGTGTGTAAAAGGGAAACAGGATTCAATTTGTCTTGTGTGTTAAACCAGGGACTTCCTACCTGGCTTATTACTGTACTTTACAAAGACCAAAGATCATACAAAAAAGTGGGTTGATGATTAAATGAATCATAACCTGTAAACACCACAGTGGGTTTTTGAACTGCTGCCTACATTTGTGAATGGGCGTAGTGTGAACCAGTGGAAAGAGTGATTAGAGAATGAAAACTTTTCCATCTTACCTTGAGACCCTCTACTATCCTCCCTGGTTTGGAGAGGCTCAAGGTGTTTTGACTACAGCACAAATGGAAAGATTACAGGAGGATAAACCCAAACCAACAAACAAATTCAGTAGATTATATACTTGTGGGACGCATGTTGTTGCTGTAACTCAGGAGGAAGAGTTGTCTGCCAACCGGAAAGTTGGTGGTTCGATTCCCACCCCCCTGACTACATGGCAAAGTGTCCTTGGGCAAGACACTGAACCCTACATTGCCTCCTGATGCGCCTATTGGGGTATGAATGTGTATAAGTTTTGTATGAATGTGCGTGTGAATAGGTGAATGAGACATTTAGTGTCAAAGCGCTTTGAGTGGTCATGCGACTGGAAAAGCTTTACAAGAACAGTCCATTTATCATGTTGTCAGTTGCTCTGAGATGAGATTATGTAGTTTGTCTATTTGGAGACTCTTGTTCAGTCTTTTTTGTGTGTGCGTTACACTCTGTAACACAGGCATTTTTTCATTATTAAAAAGTTGCAAACAAATTATACAAAATAAAGGTTATAAAAAATGAAAGAAATCGACTGTTTTCAAACCTGCCTTGATCTCCAGGACTTCCTACGCGGGGCTGAGCAAAGCCATCGTTGTGACCGGTCGGAAAACTTGCGCAGGAGAGGCTGTGGGCCGGAGTTTATGGAGCAATCTGAGACAAAGGTGGTGGTCAACGCTACCCTCAGCAGTACACAAGTCTCTCCACGAGACATCAGCATCACCCTTAGACCAGGTAGATGACCTGCGACTTGGGATCTGTGGAAGATTTATATGTATATTTGCAAGGATTTATCATATACACTGAGATTTTTTTCAAACTAAATTTAACTTTTCTTTTCTCTTGTTTTATGTTTTTGTGTGCTTCCAGGTTCAGAGGCCAGTTTCATTGTAACTGTGAAGCAGTTGGAGCGTTATCCTGTGGATCTGTACTACCTGGTGGATGTTTCAGCTTCTATGCAGGAAAACCTTGATCATGTAGGTAGATGCCATGTTACTTCTAAGTGAGATGCATTTCATTCATTTTTCTTGTAGAAATGTTTGAATTATCTCATAATTTCTTTTTTTGATTTTGCTTGAGGACAATTTAGATTTTCTTCTCTTTCTTTCCCCTTTTTTTGTGGTATCCTCTATTGTTCCTTCTGTCTTGTAGCTTAAAACGGTGGGCGTAGCTCTGTCCCTCCGTATGACAGAGTACACCTCAGACCTTTGGCTGGGTTTTGGTTCATTTGTGGACAAACCTGTCTCACCTTACATCAGTGTCCACCCCTCTAAGATCAACAACCCCTGCAGGTAAGACAGAATTTGCTGGCTGGATCATGAATCTTGTGAATATGACTCATGTAATCAATTCTCTTGCTATAAATTGAACCGAGCTGCACGGTCTGTTATATCCCTCAGATGACATTTGATATTTTGATGAGATGAGTAAAGTGCTGTTGTGATTCCAGTCTTTATTTAAGAAAACCCCCAGGGAGGCTGTTACTACTTATTATCAATCTTGTGTGACTAAGGTAGAGATTCATCTGCTGTTGATTAGCTGTGCTTGGACACGAAAACAACAGCTCTGCATTCCTGAATGTTGCAATTAAAAACATTAGTCTGTTTTGTGTTTCTCCCCAGCGACTATGAGATCCGCTGTCGTCCAGCCCACGGTTTCCACCACGTGCTTAGTATGACTGGAAATATGAGTGAGTTCACACGTGTGATCAAACGCCAGCGCATCTCTGGAAACATGGACACACCTGAAGGAGGACTAGATGCCATGCTGCAAGCTGCTGTCTGCCAGGTGAATGTGACATATTGAGGGATGCATATGCACGAGAGTGAAAGAGGCATTTGTTCTGAGACAATGGAAGCTCTCTGACTCAACAATGCATGTTGCCACTGGAATCCTATTTAGCAATGACACTTAATCACTGCTGGAGTATGACACACACAGTGTCACAGTTGCTTACACTATGGCTGCAGGAGACCTGTGAGTCACCCCGATGCAAGGGGGCCAAGAATAACCAGTTTTTTTAGGGAATCACCTTGGCGGTGGTCTCGTCCAGAAATAGACTCTCCATGATGTCATACCTGCTTATAAGCTCACTATGTTTCTTTAAATATACACACATGTATGCATGGTCCCATTTTCTCACAGTCTACAATGAGTCACAGACATGAAGGAGACTCTCTGACTGATAGTGGAATTTCTGCTGCTTTGGCTTTAATTTGGCAATATAAAAAAAACCTGATCATAATGGAAACTAATCTACTTCAGATGACTCAAATGTTTGAGTGTGCATTTTTCTTTTACCACACTTGTAAATCTTTAAAATATGAAGCATGCACGATTTGCCACATCAGTCGGTTTGGTTGCTGATAAGTGGTGATTTAAGACTATAACAATGGGGAATTTATGAAACTGTTCTCCAAAGGCTGTAGGCGTAGATCTGTGGTGATATCTGGTTTAATACAACACTGTTTCTAAAATATGTTGGGATGCCGAGTGTGATAAAAGTGACATGTTGCCAAATACATGGTGCAATTTACTAACGCAGTGATGGATGGTGGGTTTTGAACTGAGAGCCCATTTCAAGTTGGATGTCCTTTCTCCTCTTTAGGGCAGCGAACACAATGTTCTTGATTTCCAAAAAGGATTTCATATTTTGATTAATCAGATCGCAGGACAGTTGTCCACTTCAGTAGCAGTGCTGCTGGATTTTGTTAAAATGCTTTTTTTTATTTATTTTTTTTATTCTATTTTTCATGTTAGAAGTTCAAATGCAGCAACGAACTGAATTCATGGCCCATGAAATGATTTCCACTACAGAATTGTGTCATTTATTTTATTGATGTGCTGTCTGAGAGCTTGAAAATAACAACTAATCATGATGGTGTTTATACAATAAAAATCTGAATTTGAAATATAATGCAAAATGACACCTCGTTTTCTTTCTGCATCTCTTTCAGGGTGCAGTTGGATGGCGGCCTGAGGCAAAGCGTCTGTTACTCCTGATGACCGACCAGCCATCTCACCTCGCCCTGGACAGCCGGCTGGCAGGGATCGTGGTGCCGCACGATGGCCTGTGTCATCTGGAGAACAACGTCTACACGGGAAGCACCAGGATGGTGAGTAAATTAATTGAGTTTGTAGATTCTGATTTTGACCATGCTGTACTTCAGTTGCAGAGCAGTTCATCAAGATCTAAGGTAAAGTCATATATTCATACTCAGATTGTCTCCTTTTCAGGACCATCCCAGTTTGGGTCAGTTGTCTGACAAGCTTCTTGAGAACAATATATACTCCATCTTTGCTGTAGAGAAGCAGCAGTACCAGTGGTATGAGGTAATCTGTGACATGTGCATTTACATCATATAGTTTATCAGAGAGAAGATATTACCTACTGAGAACCATCCTTTCTCTGTGTTTAACCTTCACCTTTCTCTTCCTTTTGAAGGACTTGGTGGACCTTATACCTGGCTCATACCTGGGAAAGTTAGGCCTGTTTCAGGCACCAAACCTTATAGAGTTGGTGGTTGATGCATACAAGGTACAAGTCACTCACCCATGCTTCTCTCTAAAGTTGTATTGTCCTTCCTCTCTTTCTTTCTTTTGAGCAAGATGGGGAAAAGTGAAGTCCAGCAACACAGCAAAAGCCGGATTCCCAAGCATACACATTCCTTCCTCTGAGGTAGTGAAGCATTAGTCGGCTGATCAGTTGAAGTATTTTCGACTAGTTTAATCGTCTGGGCTGAATTGCCGGCAAGGCTTCGGGAATCAATGTTGCTTTATTTCTGAAACTGTGTCCTGCCTATTATGAAAACTCTTAAAACACAACTCGGTAGTTTAAGGTTGCTGTTGGCCTAATGCAACAGAAAAATCACAGATGAGAACAGAAGTTTAAGGAGCAATAGACTTTGTGTGTCTGTGTGTGTTTGTGTGAGACTAGGGGTTAGTTCAGTTGGCAACGGTCTACGCTATAATCTTGCCTCCGGCACAGCGCTCCATTGTTTGGTTCGAGAATCTGCCGAATCCACAGATCTGGGTGTGTAACTATGCATACGTGCAGGCTCACACTCACACACACACACATAGAAGCAGCAGAGCCTGAACAGAAGCTGCCATTATAATAGCTATCAGATCCCCACGGAAACCATGTGTCCTAATAATGGATGAACACAAAGATGCTATTTTTGGCCCCCACCTCCTCATTCTCATAAACCCCCACCCTGTGTTTCAGAATGAAAGAAAGAAAGGGCAACAACAAGGACTTTTTGAGGACATTTTGCAACTTTCATTATCACAGTTCATCCTCTCCATCTTTTTTTCCCTCGTTTTGATGTAGTACCTATTGCAGTCACAAATTGTATTAAATTAAACTGAAATTCTGCTGCTTCTCTCTCTCTCTCTCTCTCTCTCTCTCTCTCTCTCTCTCTCTTTCTCTCTCTCTCTCTCATATACCTTACAACTAGTCCAAAAAGTTAAATTTCTGAGATTCTAAACATCATGTTGTTTGTTCCTTTCATTTTGGCCTTTGCTCTGCTCAGAGGTTGCTGTCAGAGGTGGCGGTGTCAGTATCAGTGGAAGACAAGGCAGTCAGCAGGTACTGGGTGTCTGTGTCTCCTCTCTGTCCTGATGGCTCCACTGCTAAAGGCCAAAGCTGCTCAGGGGTGCAGCCAGACCAGACGGTAAACACTAAAGCGCATGCATGATTATTACAATATATGAATTTAGCCAAATATTACTCATTTTTTTAAACAGAAATGTTCAAATTAGGCCTACAACGATACCAGAGAATAACTATTAGTTGTATTGGGTTACTTTGACATGTACAAACACATCCACACAAACACATTACGTGGAGCTTAACATGACAGAAAAGATTTAGTAAATAATCCAAGCAGAGCGGATTATAGCCTGTATTTAACAGAAAAACATTTCCATGTGATTCCATGACCTTTTTCGTCCTATAACCCTCACCTTACTTCATATGAAAATCTTCATGCAAACAAATAGGACATTTATATTTAGAAATGGGCCATTGGATGTGTCCTGCTGGTTAAGAAAACCTGAAATAGTCTTCAGCCCTGCAGAGAGCTCTTTCCAATGCTGTGCTGGATTGTTTTCTAGCTGCAATAACAGTAAAGATAACCCAATATTTTCAGTACTTTTGGGAACGTCTGTTTCTCTGCTCACACTCTTAACGCTGTATGAGATTTTGTTCCACTGTAACTTTTTGATGATCTTTGTCGAACACTTAGGGCCGGATCTATCAAAGGTTATTAAATCTGACATTGGTTATGTCTTTCTATTTCCCTGTTTTTGGTCAGTGTCACATTTTTGACTTAGATACGGACAGGAGAGCTTCAGCGCGCCGCTTTCTTCCTTCTCCTCCTGTGTCCTCTTGTCCTCTACAAGTCGCTCGAGACCTGCTGGTATCGAGAGCCCCACTACCACCTGTACCCCAATGTTGATCCCTTTCACCGGGACATTAACGACCATCGTTACTCCAGATACAGCGTTGTCCTAGCCCGAGTATCCCGCCTCACTGCAGTGTCAAAGGCACACCTCGTAAATGTCAGACCATGTTGGCACAACACAGGCAGAAACTCATTATCCTTGTCCTCATACACTAGCGGGTTTTGAGGCTCTGCAGGGATACCTGTTGTGTTATTTCCATTTAATATTTATCATGTATATCTTTTTCATTTTTCCATTTTTGTCCTTTCCACTAATATCTCCATCTTCCCCGGGTCAGTTTCATTTTGCGCTTTCTTCTCTCCAAACTCGCCATGCTGCAAACCACAAAACACACAAACCCTCATTTGAATAGGGTGTTTCCAACACGTTGCACCTGCCAACATTTGCACAAGAAATCTTAGTAAATCACCCGCAAAGCGTGGTCCAGCCCCACGCGCAAAATTCTAGGTTGCACGGGCAAATTACTGCACGCAAATTGGGATCTTGATAGATCCGGCCCTATGATGCTAAATTATAGCTCCATAGTCACTCTATTGTGCAAACAGACTAATGCTGAGCCCTTTAATCCATGGGTGGATTAAAGTGAATTATGGAAAGTACCAGAATTTACCAGAATAGTGATAAAATTCAAGTGAAAGGCTTGACTGAATTCAAAGCTTTGGTATGTACAATTTTCCACATCAACAGGATTATTATTCACTCTGAGTCTTATTCAGAAACCAGCTCTTTATCCAGCTCTTTAAGACTTGTTAGAGATTTTTATAATCAAGCAGAGCAGAGAGGTTAATAATTTCATATAATTCCTTGGAGTTTCAAGGAGAAAGATCATTTCTTTAAAGGCTTCACTTATGTGGAGCTGTGCAGGTTTTCTCCGATGCACGCTTTCACTTACTATAATGTTTAGCAATGAATCAGAATATCATAGTCATCCATTCTGGTGGTTGTTGAGCTAAGCCATGGTGGACTGACCAGCTCCTCTAATAACAAATATTTTTTGCCATGTAGGTCAGCTTCAATATCACCATTGGTCAACACTCCTGTGATGATGATGGCAAAGATGAAGATGTGACTGTGATGGTACACCCCGTGGGTTACAATGAGACCACTGTCGTTAGGGTCCATTCTAAATGTCGCTGCAATTGTGGATCAATGGGACGCTGCCATGATGATGACCATGCCCCCTGCAGAGGGTCCCAACACGGCCTAAGTGAGGAGCAGATGTCAGATCCAATGAAAGACTTAAACACAGATACAAACAGAAATTGCAGAGCAGATGCGTCCAATGTGGACTGCAGTGGCCGGGGAGTGTGTGAATGTGGCAGGTGTGTGTGCGACCAAAGCAAGCTTGGGGTAGTATACGGGAAATACTGCGAAATGGATGACTTCTCCTGCCCGTACGAAGGGGAAATATTGTGTGGAGGTAAGGGGACAGACTTATTTTACTATATACATCAGTTTGTTGATATCATAAGAAGTAGTGTGTCTGATGCAAAACACCAACAGTTGAAAGTTTTTTTCCCTCTTGTCTGTCCATTCCTCTCAGGCCGAGGTGTTTGTGCATCAGGAGAGTGTGTGTGCGTGGACGGGTGGACAGGTGTTAGCTGTGGCTGTCCCACCTCCACAACAAGCTGCCAATCACCAAATGGCTTGCTTTGCAGTGGGCAGGGCAGGTGTGTGTGTGGCAAGTGTGTGTGTGATGACCCCAAACTGTCTGGAGACTTCTGTGAGAGATGTCCTACTTGCCAAAGCACCCAAAAATCCACCTGGTACTTGGACAGTTTTTATTCACGACCCCAATGATGTAAAACACAACTATATATGTATATATATTTGAACTAAAGCACTTTTAATTTGTTGTGTCTGTGTGTGTCTTTTTCTTTCTCCCTCAGCAAGAGTGTGAACTGCAACCATTCTCATGGTCTTTCACAAAAAGAAGCCGAGCACTGCAACAACACTTGTGCACCATTGATTGGCACCATGGATGATCTATCAGGTAACCCACAGATACTTGCTTCTTAACAGGCAGAAGTATGAAGTTGATTTCTTTGGAGAAGGGGCTATCACTTGAGACTAATGACCAAATTTAAAGTCGGCTCAGATGCGTTGTAATAGTCCAACTGCTCAGGTAATAGTCTGAGTCTAGGCGGCATAGAGCTACATTCTTTTGTGTGCACAGGATTATCTTAGGCCATATTGACACAATATAACGTGTAAATTAAGCATATGAGAGAATGACTGTACCCAGTGTGTATGTGTCAGATTTGCTTTTAACATGAATACACAGTCACTGTTGGTAATGGGTTGGTTCCAGTACTAAGATATGCAAGTGGAGCCAGATGTTTATTTGCAAAATCAGAACCATACAGAATTCTTTCCAAACAGATACAACAAAACTTCCAAAAATGTTGGGACATTTTTTCAATTTGAACAAAAGGAAAACTAAAATACCTTCAAATCACACAAGCCAACATTTTATTCACAACATAACATACATAACGTAACATGTTTTAACGAGAAATTTTACAATTTTATGCATAAAATTAGTTACTGTCAAATGCCATGCTTGCTAAAGGTCTCATAGTAGTTGGTACAGGGCATGTTTACCATGGTGTAGCATATCCTCTTCTTTTCAGAACAGTCTGAAGACGTCTGGGCATTCAGGTTATGAGTTCCTGGAGATTTGGTGTTGGAATTTGGCCCTATTCTTGCTGCTGAAAAGTTTGTGGTCATCTTTGATGTATTTTTCGATGATGCACCATAATGTTCTCTTTAGGTGAAAGGTCTGGACTGCAAGCAGGCCAGTCCAGCTCCCAGAGTCTTCTCCTGGGAAGCCATGCTGCTGTAATAGCTGCAGTATGTGGTTTAGCATTGTCTTACTGAAATACACAAGGCCTTCCTTGAAATAGACGTCATCTGGATGGGAGCAGATCTTGTTCTAAAACCTTTATATACTTTTCAGCGTTCATAGTTTCTTCCAAAACATGCAAGCTACCCATACGGTATACACTTATGCACCCCTATACCGGCAGTGGCTCAGGTGGTAGAGCAGGTCGTCCAATGACCTGAGCTTTAGTTGTTGCATCTGTAGATGGCACGGAGGATTGTGTTAACCAACAGTAGTTTTTGAAAGTATTCCTGGGCCCATTTAGTAATGTCAGTTCCACAATTGTTCTGATGAGTGATGCAGTGTTGCCTCAGGGCCCCGAGACCACGGGCATCCAATAAAGGTGTTTTTCCTTGTCCCTTGGAAACAGAGGCGTCTCCAGTCCGTCTGATCTTTTAATGATGTTTAATGAGAGTTGCAAAACATTTGCAACTTTGACCTTGAGGTCGGAGAGCTTCTGCCCATCTTTACTTCTGGGCAGCTCTGCCTCTCTAGGACATCCCTTTTATAGATAATAATGTTACAGACCTGATATCAATAAACATAGTAATTTGATAGATGAATCTTTTTATGATTTTCTTGCTTTTTCAGCCATTTGTTGTCCCCGTCCCAACTATTTTGAGACCCGTAGCAAGCATCACATTTATCAATAGCTCATTTTGTGCATAAAACTAAAATTTCTCACTTTAAACATTGTTATGTTGTGAATAAAATACTGGCTCATGTGATTTGAATAGGAGTGTGCCATCTTAGGTACCTCATGATTTGTTTCGATTACGATTCAGGGTGCTTGTTTTTAATTATTAAACAATTATCAGGATTTCCAATACATCTTTTTTTCCCCATTCAGGGTTTTTTTCCTCACTCCATGGCTACTTCTTTCTTTTAAATCCGTTCCGTATCCATTAATTCAAGTAACCAAACAAACTTTTCCCCACTATCTTTTATAAATGTCAAACCATAAATAAATCCATCACTTATCCATATTCTCCATATTATGTTCATGTTTTTCCATGGAATCGACAGTAAGATTGTGTTAACAATAGTTATGAGCAACAACAGAGACAGAACGCCTGCAGCTTATTGTCCTCCTCTAACATGGGATGGGAACGAATTAGGTTATTTTGGCTTTAAACAACTTAATTGTGGAGTAATTCTTGTCCAGGCTTTGTCAGTTGTCATATCCGTAAAAACCAAAATGTTTCCATACGCCAGCCTTCAAACCTGATGAGTAAATCTAACGCTCAGTAACAGTTTCTGAAAGGCTAGCTGACGCCCTGTGTAGCATCTTTGTTGTTTACCATAAAGTGTTCAGGCCAAACCCACGATTTGTATCATCCTGCCTCCCTTTAAAGCTTCGAAAAATAATAATTTGTGAACATTTGTGAATCGTTATTGAATTGATACATGCCACATCACGATTAATCGATTTAACAGTGAATCGGATCATGCTTAGATTTGAAGGTCTTTCGGTTTTCATTTTATTCAAAATTTGAAAAACGTCCCAACATAAAATTTTGGGTTGTATTATACATGTTTATTTGCAATCAGAACATCTGTTTGCATACAGTCAGTATATGTTAACATAAGACTGACTTTATTTATGGTTTTTTGCATCTTTTAGCTCAAATATGATGAACTGTAAATGGATAAGGAGTTAATAGGATAGGCAACCAGCCAGAGGATGTTAAAAGGCCCCAGAGAACTCAGAGGAATGGTTTAGCTAGGCGATAACATTATCTGATTTGTAATATTTTTCACAATGTATTAGTGTTATACTAATAACTGTTTATGTAACTTGCAACTATGTAACTCCACTACCTCTGCCTACCCCCAACCTCCTCCCTTGTATTTCCTTAAACTGATTAGTTAGACTATTAGTCCCTAGATTATTTCAGATTCTTCAGACTGGGTCTTTAACATGTCCTACATGTGGATTTGGACAGTAATGACATCTGTCACTATCAGTTTCAAATGAGCTCAGGTTATTTGTGCACCCTGGGTTCAGCCAGAGCCAGCTTCACATTAGCAGAAGACCTGGGATATTGTAAACACACTCACACACACACACACACACACACACACACACACACACACACACACACACATGCATGCTCTTCTGCGAGGGTCACATCCGTTGCTACCATAGCTGCACTACTACACCCTGGTGAATTTGAGTCAGCAAGCCTGCCGTCAATGCTACAGCTGTATTTTACATCCCCCCCCAACTAACGTTTTGGGGTTTGCTCAGCCATACACACATACACACACAGCCCACCAGCACACACTTGCCCTGGGTTACACACACACAGCATTGCACATCCAAGTGTTATAGTTCATCCCCCGCCTTGCAAATTTTTGGAACAGCACTACTCATTGTGCATCACCATCACCCCTCGTGCCCTCCTCCACCCAACGGGACACTCTTTTCCTGCTCACGCCCACTCTTCCCCGAGTGCAGCAGGAGCCAGGTCTCCATGGTAACCCTGTTACAAAATGTCATAGGACTCTTTGGGCTCTTTGTGTTGAGCCATCAGCTCGTCATCCCCACTTGCTTCCCAGCAGATACACAGCCAGCTAAGTTTTCAGTCGGCACCACTGGCACAGCTGCCACTGACTGTGCTAATTGTGTCCATAGAAAATAACATAATTACATTAACTTAAGTATTACTCTGTACTTCAATTTTGGAAGCATTACTTTAGAGGTTTTCATTTCATGTTACTTTTATTTCTAACCCACTGTATTTAAGAGGAAAATGTTGCAGTTTTTACTCATTCCTCAACTTAAATGCATACATTTCTTCGCTTATTAACATTTTGCATCAAGAAAACACATGCCCTTAAGAGCCCATACTAGATGTAAAGCAGGCTTGAAGAGATGCTAAATGCATAGGAAATAGCATGCCCATGTCCTTCTGCTTGACACACACACTTCAGCTGGTTCTGCATGAAGGACTACTTTTCCCAGCAGAGGCATCACAGACATAGAATTCACCACAGGCCTATAAATGTCTGAAAGATATCCAGATCAACACAAAAATGTCTGCAAGTGTCATTAGTGCATCCTTGTAGAGCTGCTGCAGTATCAAACATGCATGGCATTGATTTTGATAACTTTAATGCACTTCAGGTGAGAAGTTTATGAAAGTAATGGGTTGAAACGCAGTGTCAGCATGTATTATGTGAAATGACTCGGATTGGTTTTAGAGATAAGGACTCTTGATTAGTACATCTCCACATATTATGCTAATGAAATGGTTCAGTATTTAACTGAAGGGTCAGGATTAGGGTTACATGCCTTAAGTTATATTTCCCGGTTCGCCCACTAAAGTTAATGATCTAAAAGCACAAAACCATTGTTCTTCAAGGTGACCCTGTTGTCTTCCTTGTCTTCCTGTGCTAACTGAGATGTATTTGTGCAGATTATGCATCATTTACTTTTCAAAACGTCTGTCCTTTACACAGATTAGTTTCAGCTCTACATAGTGAAACCATTTGTGTGTTAATGTGTGCATCCACAGGGCGTGTGAGCAGCGGGCGGCTGGTTGGAACATTCCTGAGTGTGTGCGCCCTGACGTTGCTGAGCGGGTTGGTAGTGGTGGCTGTGTCCCGGCTGTTGCTGCAGAAGAGGGGCAGGTCACCAGGGGGTGCCGCTGAGGATGGAGGCTATCATTGCACTGGAAAGGTTAGCTCTTAAATGTCATATCATCAGCACAGCACGATTTTAATTGAGGGGAGGTTGGGTTTCCCTTGGGCCCTCAGAGGGATTAGCAAGTCTTTTATTCTTAAGCATATTCATGTTATTGAGGAATGTCCACTGAAACCAGGAGTGAGAAATATGATTCGGCGTACAGATGTTTTTTACATTTCCTCTCAACTCCCAGCACACCATCCAAAGTTTCCAGATTTCTGACCTTACTATGACATACAGCACCTTTGAGAAGTGGATGGAAATTTGTGCATGCAGGAGGGAGATGTTCTTGGAATGTGTGTGCTTTAATTGCTCTGCATGAATTAAATGCATCTGAACGCTATTACTTAATGTCTTTTATTGCACAGTTGTGGATCATCTTAAAAAAAACTTCAGATAATTAACAGTTCATACTAAAAATAAGCTTGAATAAACATATGTTTATGAAAAAAACTACACATATTGTCCATTTTTTTTCTTAATTAATCGTATACTGTCAGAAGCCTGAGTAGCAAGTAGAAGATCCACAAGCAGCCACAACAGCTTGGTACCGCCTCGTCATGCTGGTCACCAGCCTGGTCACATTTTGCTATGGGATGGCATCCCATTCCTCAACCTGGAGTTGTTGAGGAATGCCAGTAGGCTTGTGTTAGTCATTCTAGCATGTATAGCGTGACCAAGCTGATCCCTCAGGTGTTAAGATTGAGGTCTGAACTCACGGCAGGTCATTCCATCCTCTCCACTCCCAACTTGTGGAGATATTTGTGATGATCCTGGCTCTGTGGGGGAGAGCATTGTTGTCCTGGAGGCCGGAGTTAGGTCCCAGATTCTGGAGATATGGGATTACCATTGACTCCAGAATCTCATTCTGATATGTCTATCAAGTAGGTGCCAGTCATACATCTGTGACCGGCACACTCCCAACAGCACCTGAATCTCAAAACAAAAATGAATACTAACAATGTATAATGTATAATACGACAGCAATTGGTATTATTAAAGGGCAAAAATCTTTTACAGGAAACAAAGGTCCTTACTTTTTGTGCTGAATGTAGTTGTCTGTAAATAATCTGTATTTTTTACTCAAAGCGCTTAGATATTGCCACGGTGACTGTACCATTACTTGTTTGAGGGTTAGCACAAAACTCTTCAAATCAGGATGCTAATGGGATTGTGATTTATGTAATCAATTTTAACCCAGCAGGGGTTAAATTAGACACTGCTGGGCAAATACTGCATGGCAATATTTGGCCATGATAGTCAAATATTGCTGTTTGACATATGTTCTGTACAAAGGAACTTGTTTCTAACAACTTAAATTAATAATCCATAAGCATTGTCCTCTTTAATTTGTCTGGAAAGCCACCCATGTGAAAACCAGGCATGTTTAGATGGCTTGATTGCACACAAAAGGGAGGCATAAATAGAAAAATATGCTCTTGAACAGGATTAATGTAATTGTTCAACATGTTGACTTTTGAAACTTGGGAGTGGAACATTGGCTGGTCCTTTCTTTGATTAGATTATGTATTTGTATATTTACACTTTTGTTCAGCAGCCCCAGTTGCAAGCCATATAAGTAATCATACACAGCTCTCTCACCAGATTTTAACATACATGGCTTTTGAGACTAATTAAGATGTCATACGTGATCTTCTTTTAAAAACAGCTGCACTTGCTAATTTAACATTTCTTTAATTCACCGAGCCCTGAAATTATTTGTTTTAACTTGCCTAATAATGTAACCACTCAAGTCTTAAAAAACTAAACCTCTTCTTATGTATCGCACATATCATAAACATAGTATTATCAAAACAAACTCTGTTACATAATAGAGGTTTTGAGATCTTTTTTCTTTTTGGGCTGATGGGATATCACTTTTGGCCACCCAGGAGTCCCCCCAGCTTTATATCAGTGAAAAACTAAATCCAGCATTGTGTTTGAGGTTTCAGTGTCTCTGTGCATAAACATGGATTTATGTCCTGTTTGTGTGTTTGTGTATGTTGCTGACTGGATGTTTCTCTTGCCCTCCAGGACCTGTCATACATCCCTACAACCAATGAGAAAACAGTAACCTACAGGAGGGACCGTCCACCTGACCGCCCTGTGGAAATGCACATCCAGGTTCCCAAGATGCCCCTCGGTGACCCCTGGCAATGCTAATCATTAGATCAATATCTGAAGGAAAGCGGCGTTGAAACAGGAGAGCTGGACTAAAAGCTTCTTCTCTGCCTGTCAACCTCCTTAAAAAGTCAGTGAACTGCATGTGGAGAATTTTGATGAGGGTTAACTAAACCATGAAACCTCCATGGAACTATATTTGCGAAATAAACCGACAAAACTATTATAAACTGTTCAACTATTGTGGCCAGTATCCTGGAAATGGAGATGAAACAAAGAGCACAAGTCCCCCACCTCTTCTGTCTCTGTAGCAACAGGGAAGCTACGTTTTCTACAGGGTAAAACGTAATCATTCCTTTTTAAGCCTTGCAGCAATTACTGCTCTAATTTATGCGCGAGTGTGTGTATGGATGCATGTAAGTGAGTGTGGTACTGGTAAATGCTTATATACTTAGTATTTATGTTTTTGTTTTTTTTGTGAAAACACTACATGTTAGAAGTTTATGTTTGCTCTCAAGGTACTGTCTCCCTGTCTTAGTCTGCCCCCATGTGGTCAACGTAATGTACGACATCTTAAATAATACACATTACTGACCTCAGCTGTATTGCCTCAAGTACACCAATGACTCCATATGCCTTATTTACTTTTTTAAGTTGTGTGTTATATACTTTGTATTTTAGTGTTGTCAAGTTTTGTTTTACCCTTTTGCATTGTGTTTTGGTTCAGATCAACTGTATTACAAACCGATGTTTTGATTTTTGTGGCATTTCTCCGTCATTAGATTGCCTGTTTTAACAATCTGGTTAGACTTGCACTAGAAAAGTTGCATTATACTACTGAAAACTATGAGGTATGTGGGACAGGAGAGGTGTGACAGTGGGTGTGAAATCATACATGCAAAGGTGTCTCTGTGCATTTGAAGTTGATGAAACATATCCATTTGAACACTGGAATGACAAAAAAAAGTTTGAAATATGCACATAGTCACAGTTGATGAGAAATGTGCCATCAAACACCAGAAGATGTGACCTCTATATAAAAAACTGTGTCAGCGAGCTCCTGCTGAAGATCTACTTTCAAAATTCTTCTGACAACTTGAGGCTTTAAGAGACTTTTAAGGTACAAATCACCTCTGAAGGACCTGAGATTAGAGGTGGGATTTCCCTCTACACCAGCCCCATGCACTAGAAGATCCTATCTCAATCCTGATCGCCAACTGCATGGCATATAATGAGACTTTGGCTTGCTCAGTCCTGCTCCTCATTTGGATTTTTATTTAACAGTGTTGTTTACGGCATTAGCTGCTCCATTTCACTGTAAATTAGAAACACTAATGGTTATTTATTTTGATTATGTTGTAGATTGTTTTCATTTATGGGTAGTAGTGGTATTTTATGAGCCAGCTACAAAAGTTAGAAATGTTAACGATGAGAATTGTTCAGCAATAAATTACATTGTAAATCATCTCATCTAATCTGGTACTGAGTTTAAGTTTAAACAGCACTTTTTAAAGGTAGTTATAATGTATGTCAATATGTCTGTTGTATATTACTCTTATCATCACAATAAAATTGTGCAAGACTTTTTTAAATAGTTGCTTGAGCCATCAGTTTTTTCCATAAAAAAATAGAATTGAATTTAAATTTGAATAAGTCTGCATGAAAATGTATATTAAAAAAAGAAGTCAGTCACTGATGATTGGTGTGTTATGCAAGCAAAGCTGTCTCTATTCATGTGTCTATCAATCAGTATGTGTGCAACTAAATTAACAAAAAATTATACTTTTTACATGCTTTCTCATGAAAGTGTAGTTTAAAAAACTAGGTGGAGATATAAAATGAAGCTGCTGACAAGTTCTGCTCACTATTAGTATCTACTCATGGATATTTGGATCTCTGCAGATGTTTCAGTACATATACAGGGTGTATTCCATGATGTGTTGCTTCAATGGACGCAACTGAAATCATTCGAAAGCCTTGATTGAATTTTCTGTAGTTGGCTGCAGGCTGTTACATCTTGAGTTACCTCACGATGTTATCTTTAGTATCAAATGTGCACTGATCATGTATTGTCAGATACACGACTATCAAGCCCTGAAAATCATATCTAGATAAACACAATAAATAACTAAACACTGGAGGACCCTTTTTTAAAGAAATGTTCTTTCATCATTTTCATGGATTAGAATAGTCAGCATAGGCTAGACAATGAACCAAAAGGCGAAGAACTGATTTATAGGCAACTTTTGATTTTCAGCAAGAGTGAAACTTGTTCTAAAAAGACAAGACCTTTAATAGAGACCTGTAAGAAAAAATGAAAAACAATCCCAAATCATCTTGTTTTTATTGATAACAGTTATTATCGTGAATTAGACTACAATCACCGATAAATTATAAATGTAGTCTCCCAAACTTATATTTTTTTAAGATAACATAACCTTAAATAAACACGTAATTGATCATGTAAAAAAGAGAGAGAATTGTGTATAAAATAATGCTTAGAATAAATTAACATATCCTGATAACAAAACTGTAGATTTGTTATTCTTAAGGCTGCAAATACCAGATGAGGTGAAAAGACAGTTCACAGCCTACACAACTGAAGCTCAACGTAAAGTGCCATTTCAGTTAAGACAAACAAAAACAAAACAAACAACTTTGTGGTACAGTAATTAAACGTTCTCGTGTTGAGTTGTTTAAGTTTAGCTTTGCAACTTATTCCGTCACTCTCTGTCCCTCGGAGCTCTGGACACCCTCGCGCACGTGCACCCCGGGAGACTGACTCGGGCTGCCGGTGATGCTGTTGTCCGTGTCGCTGCTACCGAGTCCCGGTTCCCCGCCATCCTCTGTCCCTTCCGCGCTGTGCGTCCTCGCGTGCTTGCTGAGGTGGTCAGAGCGCATGAATCGTTTGTGGCAAATCGAGCACTCGAATCGCTTCTCTCCGGTGTGCGTGCGCAAGTGACGCTGGAGTTCATCGGAGCGCGTGAAGCGTTTCCCGCAGAACAGCCAGTTGCAGACAAACGGCCGCTCCCCGGTGTGCCAGCGCAGGTGCGCCTTCAGGTGAGAGGTTTTGCCGTAAACTTTACCGCAGCCCGGGATGTGGCAGCTGTGTAGTCCCCTCCGTCGCGGACTCGAGCCCCCTTGGCCAAGACTCTCGGCCTCTTGGCAGTTCGGGCAGTCACAGGTGGCTCTGCCCGAATAGCGCCTGGAAGAGGGGCGAGTAGATGCGGGCAGAGAAACGGCTGGACTCCCTGACAGAACAGGTGTCGCCGTGGTCGCAGACTCTGCGTAGGTAGTCGGGACGGGTGGCCTGAAGCCGTCAAACAAGTGTTGCGTGGCGGGGAGCAGGTGCTGAGAAGCACTGGTGCTGAAGGCGGAGCTATAGTCATTGCTGTAGCTGCTCAGAGAGGACGGTAAACCGGCTGGGGTCTGTGAGTCCACCCAGCTCGTGCCCATGTCCCACCAAGCTGGAGACCCGTTACCAACCTCCCCAACGGGTTTGAACCATGAATCATAGGGATGCATCCTCGGATAAATCCCCCCTATGCTTTCCACAGATGAGGGAAACTTAGTCAGAAACACCTGCCGCTGAGCGTAAGCGGAATCAGAAACACTGTCCGATGACGGCACAGCAGTCTGGTACAAGGAAAAGTCATTCCCCAAAGAGTTGGCGGCTGTCACTGAGAAAGCGCTGGAGGCCTCCGTCAGTCCGGATGTCCCAGGGGAAACTCCGAGCGAGGTGAAGCAGCTATTCAGACTGCTGTTTCCCTGGCCATACCTTTTCCACGGATGAAAGCCTTTAATGAGTCCAGGAGCTCCGTCGGAAAGAGCGGGGGAGCAGGAGGGGGTGGGCTCACCAATTCTACTGCAGGTGGCAGCCAGCATGGCCAGCGGGGTGCTGCCCAGCCGTGGTTCCTCCTGGAACACATATTATTTAGACTCATGGCTAAACATGTTGTAAATATCTAGAAAAATAATATAACATTTGAGTGTACTGTTACATATGACAGCAATATAAACTCACCCCAAGTAGAGCAGCCATTGACTGTGTGGTTCCGTTGATGGTGTGTCTGTGTGCGCGTGTGTTCTCGGTGGTTTGATGTAATCACTGTGTGTTTCGCCTCCAACTGCTTTAGTAGTTGTAGCTTCTTCTTGGCTTTGAAGTGCCGCTGAGGATGTTCTGACCAACCAGAGAGCAGCTCAGACTGTCTCCAAACATCTGCGCTCGAGGTCGTCATAAATTTCAAACGTCAGTTTTTTTGCTTCAAAGTAGCAACAAGTAGAGACAATAACATGAAGTTTAACACGAGAAATTAAGAGAAGGCACTCGAAAAAATACTTAGTAGCTGGCAAAATCTCTATCACAATTTAGCATGTGTATTTCATACTTCCTCAGAAATGTAACTTTTTATTTTTATTCCCAGTTAGATTATTCACAGCACAAGGCTTTATTCTGAGCCAAACAAAAGGGGGGAAATTACAAAGCACCAGGAAACTTTCCAAATATGGACTTAACGTGCACGGTAATAAAATAACATTTGTAGCCTATTTGTGTGGAAAATTCTTCATGAAAATAATAATCAAGTGTTTGAGCCACAAACTGATGTTTTTACTGATGTTCTGAACCCATTCAGAGCGAGAGGCTGATGGATGAGAGGCGGTCTCAGGGGCGTTTCCAGTCAGCCCTGGGGGTGGGAAGGGAGTACACCACCACTACCCCCTCAATTTAATCTCTTTTAACACAAAACAAATTACTTGAAAAAAATGTACCCTTTGCTTTTTCTCCATTTCTTAAAATCATTTAAATACAAAGTAAAGCTCACTGTGATGAGTTAACCTTTATCACTTGAGTATGAATGGATGAATTGGTAATCCCATCCTTATATCAGCTATGCATAAGTGTGATGCTGCACACTCTGGGAATAACCAAAAATGATCTCCTGACTCTTGATATATGAACAGAAAGCACGCGGGGGTATATCATTAGAATTTTAGATTTAATAAAAAAGCAGCACTTAATCTATTTCCTTCATTTGTTTGGTATTAACTGCTTCTCTGCCCTCTCTTCATCCCTCTTGTTTTACAATCAGCTTGAGTCAAGTTAGGTGGACGTGTAGGATGAATAAGTTAATCACATCTTTTATCCAGCTCATGCAAACACCAATGCTTTTTTGTGTGTGTGTGATGTTAAGCACATATGAACTGCTCACCCCCAAGTAGCTAGAGCGACTAGAGGTACCAAAGTACAATCTGACATACATAATCCAATAAACCGGATATTTTGCCAAATTTCGGTAATTTATAACATAATCGGTTTAATTTAATCATAAAGCAGTGGTGCAGTAATGTAAAAGCGAGTCCCATTATCCTCCAGCATAATTAAAAACCAGCCACTGTGGGTCACACTGTAAACTAGAAATTCTAAAAAGGCTTTTAGAGACATTATATTAGAAGACCCACTTATGCACACCTTTTGATGAACTGGACAAAATGATAGGCTCCCACGCTGGCATCTGCTACCCCCACCCCCCAAAGCCCGAGGCATGGCCATGTGCACAGGTGGAGTTTACAGTAGGCCATCCTCCGTTTAACCTGATTGCCATCCTCACAAGCCACCCAAACAGCTGTCCCTCTCTTTCAGGGGCATTCTTTTCCCACACCAAAAGTGTGTGTGTGTGTTTGTGTATGTGAGTGCTTTAAGCCCCCCCCCCCCCCCCCCCAGTGAAACCCTGTCTGAGGCTCAACCTGTTCCTTTGGCGATGATAATGACCACATTATCACGCACCATTGAACGTCAACAAAAAAAGATTGTCGTGTGCGTTCCAGTCACTTTGTGGGCATTGAGACAGAAAGAAGAGAGAGAAAAGACTGAAATAAAGATCTGGCACTTCTCTGAGAGAGGGGTGGGTGAAGTATTTTATTTCTCTTTGCTGTCTCCCTCCTCCTTACACTCCTCCCCTGGTTGCCCTGGCAGCCATCTTGATCAGCTGCCCTGCTGAGACAATTAGCGGGAGAATCACAGAGTCAAAAGACAAGCTGCTGAACACGACACAAAAATATTCATTGTAACCAGGGGGCTCGCCATCAGTTTGTGTCAAGGAAGGAACATTTGTGATAGCCACATGTAACTGTTAGGTGTGGAGACTAATGTCAAAGTTTCTTCTTATTTTTTACAATTTCTCTTCTCATGCTCCTAAAACTTGTTTTACAGTTGAGGGAAGTCATCCAGGTGAGACTTGTGCCAGGATGTGCCTGGAGCAGCTCATCCTTTGCTTCCTGTAATTACTGCTCTGAGAGGGCACGTCCGCTATCTGTCAGCACCAGGCTGATGGACGACTCCGGTAGCGGAGTTGGAAAAATTAGTCCAGGTTGCTCTGATGATATCATAAGATTCCCAGTAATTTGAACTTCCTTTAAACAACCCATAACTTTCTGTGAAAACTTACAATTTTTCTTTGTTTGTTTTTAAATTTTCCAGCATCTCATTTGCTTTTCATTGTGATGCCACTTCTTAAAATGAACTTCAGTTGTATGGATACAAGGACCAAAGCAGTGACTTGTGGATTTGCTCCTTAGTTGCAGACGTACTTTTTTCTGCATTCAAGGGAGATTTTCAGAAATCTCTGATGAAATCTAAGGAAGTTTCTTTTGTCTATCTCTCTCTCTCTCTTTATCTCTCTCTCTCTCTTTATCTCTCTCTCTCTCAGACATATACATTGAGGGGTCAGAAAGAACCTCTCTAATCAGTCTATTAGGAAGACTGAGGGA
>JAOXYM010000018.1:12166129-12176804 GCA_028567055.1 Leptatherina wallacei
CCAGAACTTCCCTAGTATTAATTCTTGTGAAAATGCAACCGGTAAATTTTCAGCATCTTTCCCGTCAGAAATTATACTGAAGTCGACTGCTTCTCTTTCAACTTATGTTTTGTGATTAATTTTCATATTCTACTTTACAGTTTTTAGTAAAAACTCTACAATTAATGTAATAGCAATGTAAAATAAAACATATTTTACAACAATTTAAATTCACACCCAAGCTATCAGATTCCGACCTGCACTTTGGTGAAGTCTCAGTGTTTTCATTATATATTCCACATACATGCATTAACTGTTTAAAGGTGTTTTCACGGCGCAACAAAAAAGTGATTTAAGTGATTTACTACCATTTGTTGTGTCTGTACTGATGTTTCCAATTAAAACTTCTTCCAATTGCAAAGATTCACTCATTTTTTCATTTAATTCTTGACATGAAGTTACAGACTGAAAATGTGAACATCTTTCACCCTGATAGGAGTTTGGACTGTGTGGTTTTCAGTTTTATATGTAACTAAAAGGATTGTTCTTCTTGGAGATTTTTAATTAATGCTCAGCCTCAGATTTGTTGTTGTTCAGCAAATATGCTTCTCTTGTTGCTACCATGACAACTGTGGTTAATACTCCACTCTGGTGTTATTGATGATTGGGAAAGAATTCCTACAGAATTATTTCACCCCTGAGTTTAGACTGGCACATTCACATACTGCACACACAACACACAGATGGAGAAGTTTTTATATTTTCAAGCATAAAAACTTCTTGTTCCAGACATTTAACCACATTTGAAAGATTTTCTGGGAACTGGGTCAAATTTGTATCCTGTTGACACACACGTTTACACAAACAGTAACACAAATAAACAAAAGAGAATTTGTCATTTGCCAATACAGCCAGGCACACCTGCTAGTTTAATTAGAGTCTTGTACTCTTTTTAACAGACAGCAAATTATGGAGGATGTGACAGCCACAGAACAGTTTCCTGCATTTTGATAGTGTCTGTCAGAGGAGAACAACCCTTATTTATTCATTCATTACAGGACAGTTTGAATGAGCCAAAATATAAAACCAGATGAACCAGTTTGAAAAGCTATGAATGATTGGTTAACTGATGGCCTTTTTTTTTCTTATTTCAACACAGCCAATAATGAATGACAATGTTTCCCTCAGATATTAATGACTGTAGGGGATGGCTTTTAAAACAAATTTATTTCAAATGTGCCCAACAATGACATTATCCAAACGAAAAGGTGTGGAAATTATTAAGATATTGTTTCTTTTCATGTTTTAAAGCACATTGTTTTCGGGAAACAAACAGAAGTGTTGTGTGTGTAAAGATCATAACTTTTCTTAAAGTCATCCATAAGAGCAGATCCAAAGAATATCATATAATTATCTGTACAGAGATTAATAAACACCAAAGAGGTGAAATACATTTGTAATAAGACAAGATCTTGAAAGGAGAAGTTATGTTGACTGACACAGTTGAAAATGTGCGTTCTTTAATAGATAGCATAGCTAGTGGAAAAGTAAGGCAGAGTTTTAGCATTGCATTAATACTTGATGGTTGGAATGGTGTACAGACAATTGCTCACAACTCTAATAGAAAAAAAAGACAAATGCTCACAAATTGTTTTACAATCTTTATTTTTCAAAGAGAAAAGAAATCAATTAAGCATTTTGATGCATGCCACATGAGACATATCACATAGGCCTAAGCATGTGAGATGGATCACATCTCCCTGAAATGGTGATTTTAAAAATAAACATGATAATGAAACAATCAATTACTTTTCAATGACTGTCTATTGCTTCAGGGTCTGTCCTGTCATCCTTACAGGAACACAGGTTGGGTTCCTATGGATGGCTAAGGGTTCCTATTAGGACAGCTTTGTGACCATGTTATGGCAATACTCAAAACAATAGATGTGATATGTGATGAATTAAGGGTTACATGTCACATTTCATCGATTTCAACGATTTCATCACCAAAACAGCATGTTAATACATGTTAATACATGCTGAGCACTATGAAAAGAAGAATTAAGAGTAAAGTCTTCCTGCTCAACAGCAATACAGATTAATGTGAACATATTTGGAAATTAATTAAATTAAATTAAATTAAATTAAATTAAATTAAATTAAATTAAATTAAATTAAATTAAATTAAATTAAATTAAATTGAATTAAATTAAATTTCCAGCCACAGCAAAAAAACAAACAACAACAACAAAAAACATCATCTTCCCAAAGGTTTTTCTCCTTTGAAGATCACGTGCATGTCCTACCCACACCCTGATCTGGCATCATGCCGACTTTGACACTCCGACTGTTTTCCACTTGATTCAGACAGCCGGAAACATCTGTCCTTTTTTTTTTTTCAAATAATTGTGAGCATGAATATTAAAATGAAACTCTTCCTCCAAATCCAGGTCTTATGTGATGTGCTTTGTTTTTAGGAGTCACGATAATAAAAACAAAAAAAAACAAAAAAGATAGTCCCTCATGCTAGGATACATCCACCCAGTTTCATAATTAATTGACAGAAAATGTATAGATTAAAGTCAAACTAAAGTCTGTGTGTGTTGTAATGACATGTAGAGGAAGTTATGATAATGAGTCACATCTAAGCAGTGACATCACCTGTGTTCGATCATTTTCACTGCCACAAAAAGGTGAGTCAAGAATGATCATCTATTCTGTCTGTTCATATATCTGTCTATCTATAACCGTGGCTTGTCTCTCATTATCATAGAGTTATGTGGAAAATATGTGTTTTTACTTGTCAACAAGTTCTTCAGGTCTGCACACACACACACACACACACACACAAGTGCCATGAACAGCAGCAGCAAATGCCAAAACATTAACTCATGTTTAAAAGTCGTAAATTTCTAGATGTTTACAACCTAACCTTCAGAAAAGGGAGACACCCCGACGCCAGGCTTGTATGTGACAAATACAAACTTACGTAAACGTGTGCACAGAGAGCTCGTGGATAACACGCAAGAAACACAACTGCACGCAAGCATGGACTGACTCACACCTGTAAACATGCACATGCATTTGAGTGCCATGTCAACCGTACATTCCTCTGCACCCACACACACCTCTTTGTGATTTGTATTCATGAATGATTAGAAAGTCGGGCGAGCAATGCAGTCACCTCCAAACTCCAAATCAAATCCATCAGAGCTGTCAGACATCATGCTGTCAGTCAGAGGGGCCCCGCTGGGTGCAAGGTTGATGTCTGGGCACATGGGTATTTATTTTTCAGCCTTATTCAGAAGGGGCAAAAACAACAACACACAGCTTGTGCTTTTGAACTACTTAAAACTTATGATATTAAAAAATATGACTGAATGAAGGAAGGAAACATTTTTGATGGTGGGATGTTCTTTGAAATATTATAATATTGAAAGTAAAAAAGAAGTATATATCTACCTACATTAAAAAAAAATATTTCTCTGTATATGTAATCGGTGTCTATAAATAAGTATAAATGCATAATATCAACTAGCAAAAAACAGTGAGTGAACATAAAATTCAATAACTTTAAAACAACAAAAGTGGTATGACAATTGAATGAATAAAGTTTTAAAAAGGGTTCAGTCAAATAAGCTTACATTTAACTAATTAAACTTTAGGTAAGGGAGTCTTCTTTTTTGTTTCCTTTTCAGCTGTTCCTTTCAGAGATTCCCAAAGCCAATAATCACCCTTCATCTGATCCTATCCTCTGCATCCTCTTCTCTTACGCCGACAAACTTCATGTCCTCTTTCTCTATATCCTTAAATCTCCCATTTGGTCTTCCTCTCGGCCTCCTGCCTGGTAGCTCCAACCTCAGCATCCTTCTCCCAATAAACTCACTATCCCTCCTCAGTTCATGCCCAAACCATCATAGTCTGGGCTCTCCGACTTTGTCTCCAAAGCACACGTGCTGTCCCTCTGATATAAAAATTCCCAATCATATTTATCCTTATCACTCCCACAGAGAAATTTAACATCTTATTATCTGCTAACTCCAGTTCTGCCTCCTGTCTTCTGCTCCAAGCCATACAACAACCTTAAGGGTATTTAGTATTTTCGTTTAATGTTACTTTACAATTGAGCATATTTCAGCAAGTACTACCAAAAGCAGTGGTGTACTTTACAAATGAATAAATGAGCAATTACAGAAATAAGGTAATAAACTACGTATTTAAAAAAAATCACTATTTTTTATAAATCTACTAACCATTTACAAGTTAACATACTCTGAATAATAATGAAATAAAGAAGAAGAGGAAGAATACTAGAAGCAGAAGTAATAGAGGATGAAGATGATTCCAGTTGTATGGTGCCTTCTGATGCTCATATTTAAGATGGATATCTTTAACTTGTAACACAAATTTTGGAGGGTATTTTCACCTTTACACGTGAATACTGAATACTTCCTCAACAGAAACAAGTGCAAGTAGAAATAAAAGTTGTAGCCAGTAATGGTATATGGCGCCATCTAGTGTCGACAGTTGGAAAAACACTAAATATACTCGTTCACTTTTGGAGAATATTCCTCCAGTGGATGTCCATCATTTTTTCTTATTCTTTCTTTTTTGTCATCTCCTCTGGACCTGAAAGAAAAGCAACTCTATTGGGTTCCTATTGGGTTTTTCTTTTTATGAACACTAACAATTAAATATAACTTAAATTACTTTAAAACCGAGGATTACATATTGCCTCCTGCTCAACATACAGTGCTGTTACAGAGAATACTGGAGTTGAGTTGGGGTTTTTTTCATGTACATTGCATGTGTATATAACAGACCACAGGTTTCTTTCTACCACACCTCCTTCCATCACCACTACCATACATTCAAACGCAGACAACACCCCTTCTTCAGACCAGCTCTCGTTGCCTAGCAACGCCCTGCCAAGTGGCCCAGGGGGCGGGAACTAGGCACCCAGCTTCCGCAGTAATTACAGTGCATGTGTGCATGTTCGTGGGTCACACCAGGTGTGTGTACGTGTGTGAGTGTGGTTGTGTGTGTGTGTGTGTGTGTGTGGGGGGGGTATAGCATGCTTAGACAGTGAACCCACAAACATACACACAAGCACAAAGACTAAAACATGGGAATATAAAGTGTATTAGGCCAGAAATGCATCTATAAAATGACTAATTTGTCTTTAGGCCTTTTTTTTTATAAAAAAAAAAAGATTTTTAAACTGACACTGAGTCACACTGATTCCTTAATTAGGTCAAATTTATGAAATCAATACGTAAAAATCCATCAAAGCAAAATGATATCATAACTTTTGACCCCAGTTATATGAAAGAGACTAACACAAAACATGAAATTTCTCTAATAAACAGCTTTTGATCACCTCCTGTCTGAATGTTAATGATCGATCACCACTATACTGCCTTCCTCTGCCTTACTTGACTGACTACAAGCCTAAATATTTACATAGTGAACCAGAGGCATATCCACAGTTGGCTTCCCACTGATGATGTTCTCTTGGTGAACTGGGACTGACACTCGGCTGCAGTCAGTAGGCTGGAGATCCAAGGTCAGAATACCACCCCATCAGAGGAAGAGCCCAAGTGCAATTCTATCAGGCCTTGCCTATAGGCCCATACAGACCTTCAACAGTATGTCACAACATATACCATGGTTTGCTGAAATGAAATTTGAAATTCATTTCCCTATCACATTCAAAAAAGGTTTTGTCACTGATTGCAAGACCTTAGTTTTTAAGGTTATTTTATTTGCTGCTCACTTCCTAACAGAAGTAACAGTTTTTTTGCTCCACTTTACATATGCAGGATGTTTATAATTTGAACATCTCTAAACTGCAAAGAATATTATATCATTGTGCAAATAAAGAAGATTTATTTTTCAAAGTTATGATACTGTATGTAGTTTGAATAAAAAATTAAAAAAAAACATTGGTTATACGTGCTTAGTCCAATGCAGGGTCATGGGGGAGGGGGCTCTGGTACCTATGGTACACTCTGGACAGGTCCATTGCAGGGCCAACACAGAGAGACAAACAACCACCCACACGCACTCCTGAGGAGAATTTAGATACACCAGTTAACCAAACATGTATGTTTTTTAACTATGGAAGGAAGCTGGAGTAACCGGCTTTAACCCAAACTTGCAAGTGGAGAACATGCATACTCCATATGAGAGATCCTAAAAAACAGGTTCTTGCTCTGCGGGCGGCAACAATGCAATCACCACATCACCGTGGAGCAAACAATGATTTGCAAAAATAAATCAAGTTATGTTCTGAATATAGAACATGTAAAATATTCAAACTGAGGAAATTGATCATTTGTGACCATCAGTGTGCATAAGTTCAAATGGAATGGATAAAGAATTGCATGAATTAATCATTCACTAAACATGAGGGAATATACTGGCCTTTTTGTTTGTTTGTAGTTGTTTTTTTTAACCATACTTTGTTATCATTAATATGGCTAATGAAGTAAGCTAATTAGAACAACTGCTGAAGATTATTTTTCCATTAAGCACATGATAACATTATTACCTCTGCTCATATCTTGAAACAGATCAGATTTCCATGTTGGACCAGCTGCCTAAAATCAAATATTCAGCTTTTTTCAATAAAACAACGCAAAACTTTTAAAAGCTATAAAGTTTACCAAACATATTTGACATAGCGGTAGGAGAAAAACGTGTTTTAACACAGATATTGCATTTATTGTAATGAGTTGGCAGCTATTTAAGCTCATTAAAAGTAAACTACACCCTGTTGCACAGATAGTTCCAATACTTCGTCTTCTTTTCAAACCAAAACTGTCATCGTGAAACTAACACACACTCACACCTCCTTTTCTCGTTCGCCCAACCCCCCATAACACAGAAGTCACCACCCTTCTGTCGCTCTCACACCAACATGACTACCAGCACCGTCGCTCCAACACGTTCAACGCCCCGCTGCATCATGGGAGTTGTAGTTCAGCTTGCCTTAGTGTGTTCGAGAAGGCGAGGCCTCATCAAAATACAACTCCCATCTCGACCCTCGCACGCCGAGCCTCGTCGTCCAATCTGAATATGTGGGAGGAGCGCGTCCGCCCACAAAAGCCACAGCTATCTCCCCGTATCTCCCCCTTAAAAAATCAATTGTGCACGAAAAAAAGGGATTTTGCTTAAATCACAAATATTGTTTACGGCTGGTTTTCGATGCACGACGGACGGCGACGAGGCGTCCCCGCGTCGTGTGGCGAGAGGAACGGCGGTGACAGGCAGGAGCAGTGAGGAGGGTGTTGTCCTGATGCTTAAATGGAAGTGGGTGGGCCTCTACGGTCACACACTGCCAACTTCGCTGTGGATATTGCTCTGACAAGCGTTAATTTGCTCGTTTATGGACTGTCTATCCAGTAAAAAAGACATAGGACAGGCCTGCGAGGAGTCCAGAGGAGCGGGGACGGTGACGACGCTCTTGGTTGTTTCCGTTATTTGGAGCTGCTTGATTGTGCCTGCGCTTGGCACCGCCCTTCCTGGCCGGTGGGTGGTTTCGTCAAACGGGCAGATCCGCCACGGCTCGGAGCCGAACATATAGGCCGTCCTCCGTTTCTGTACCCGGCCGGCCTTCTACCGTGAACTACACCCTCTCCCCCTCGGTATATTAATGCGTTATGAGTGGTAGGTACCCTCCCCCTCTTCGTCTCCACCCCTCTCTCCTACTCTCTGTCCGTGTTTCAGATAGTAGGCTTCAAGCCCCTTTGATATTGATGATGAGGTTACTGATGTCTCTTCTGTCTTTATTGATCACCTTTGTTATTTCTTTATTTGCTTCATGCTGACATTTTATTTACAGTGCAGAGCACATTCATAGTCTTTGCTAATCTTTAGACTTTGTATTGTTCAAGAGAACTCATGGGGTGATGTTAAATGTAGAGATATTTTGCCATTTTTCTCTCCTTTCGCAGACTCGAAGAAAGAATCATCTGGAACTGAAGGAGGGAAAGCATCTAAAAGGGGGAAAAGTTCTGGATCACAGGTAAAATAAGAGAGTTTATTATAGTTCATTAGTTTTGCATTGCCTCTAGGCCAAAAATGTTCTCCCTGCCTCTCAGCCAGGCAGTCAGACACCTCTGGGGGCGTTTCTCTGGTGAATTCCACTTCCTGCTTCTTTTGCAGCCCTGCTGAGAACCAACCCAAAGCCTCATGAATAGGCTTATAGGACTGTCACACTCCAGCCTCTGTACTTTTGAATTGTCTGTTTGAATTATAATCAAAATTATTCAATTCCGCAGATGGATGCTTATTAAGGACCTGCAGTTTTGGTATGTGGCTGTGCAACTGTGGAACTTCTATTTTTAGCAAGTTGTAGAGGTTCTATATTCATGTTACAGATTATTTTCAGCCAGGCCATTATTCCTGTGCACATCTTTTGCTGTTGAATGGGTATGACAGACCTTGCTGCTACGTTATTTACCACGCTGTTGCATTTTGTAAAAATTCAAGGCTGTTTTTTGATGCAGTGTCCAGAGGTGTGCAGCATTAAAAAATTGCCTGCGACCTAGTTCTTCTGAAAGGGAGGAGAGAGAAGGCGGCATTTTCTTCCAGTGTTCTGAGAAAAGAGAAATGTGGTTCTCACACACCCACCCACTCGCTTCCTGTAATACTGCCCACTTCCACTGACAGCTCTCTGTCTCTTAGCTTTTTGTGTTTCTTTTTTTTGCACCGTGTTTCCCCAACCCCTCGCTCTTTTACTCTTTTTCTTCTTTTTCCTCTCTGGTTTTTTTTAAATTTCATTGTGTAAGTGTGCCCAATAATACTTGCTCATCCTTTTGTTTTGTTTTTATTATTGAAACTATTTTGTCTTTTTGTGTAAGCATTTGAGCTCCCCGTGTGTTTGTCTCTAGTCAATCGCGTTTAACTGTTTCTCTTTCTGACCCTCTTCTCCAACTCCCCTTCCTCTTTCACTCTCCTTCAGGATTCATCGCAGCCATCTCCGTTGGCTCTGCTAGCAGCCACCTGCAGTAAGATCGGAGGGCAGGGGGGAGCAGAGGGGGCTCAGCCCCAGGCGGGTACCCAGCAGATCCAAGTCCAGGCTGGTCAAATTCAGCTGCAGGCAGGTCAGCTTCAGGGTCAGATCGTGTTGGACGCAGCTGGGGGTCAGGCTCTTTTGCCCCAGCAGCTGGAACTGGTCCCAGCTCAGTTCACTGGCAACGGCTGGCAGATCATTACAGCAGCACCTACTATGGCCAAGGAGAACACCAGTCAACCGGTTGCCGTGACAGTGGCCACCACTTTGGCCAATGACAGTTCACCTGGTGGACGAAAGGTAAAGAAGTTTTAGGAGACAGCGGATTTGAGCAATTTTTTACTTTTCGTCTTTGACTAACATGTACTTTTTCTGTTGGCAGGTAAAAGTAACAAGTGGGACCAACAGTGTTCCAACCAATCAGCAGCAGCAGTTTCAGATTATCCAAGTTCAGAACCTGCCCAATGCTGGAGGCGGCGTCCAGTATCAGGTCATCCCTCACCTGCAAACTGCAGATGGACAACAGATCCACATCAGCCCCCAGGCGGCTTCCATTGGGGCTTTATCCGAACAGGTTCAGCTTATCCAAACCCCAACCTCAGGCCAGACCCAGGCTATCCTCCAGCCAGCCAACCAACAGGCTATCCTACCAAGCACAGCCAATCAGACGGTTCCACTGCAGATCCGTCCTGCACAGTCATTTCCACTTCAACTGCAGACTCTGCAAAGCTCGCAGACCCCTGTTATGACCACAGTACCCATAAACCTAGGTGGCATGACCTTGGCTTTGCCTGTGATCAATAATGTTGGAGGGGGCGGGGCAGTGCAGCTTATCCAATCAGCAGATGGCACATTCTCTGTTGCTAATGGCAACCAACTGGTGACAACAGCAGTGTCTGGAGCAGCTCCCACTCCAGCTGCAGCTGGATCAACCTCGGTGGTAGCTGAAGGTGACTGCGTTCCCGATGGGGCTCAACTAGCTGCTGGTGGATCGGAGGTTGGGTCAGCTGACACCCAAGTGCAGAGCAACGAGGCAGACTCTCAGAGCCAGAACCAGGCTAATGGGCTGCAGAACCAGGCCGATATGGCAGGAACCATTCAGCAGGTGATCGTGGGCCAGATGGGACACCAATTGGTTCAGCAGATCCAGCTACAACCCCAGGCTCAAAGTCAGGGTCAGACACAGGGCCAGCAACAACCTCAACATATTCAGACCCTCCAGCTGGCCCCAGGACAGACCTTACAGCCCATTCAGGCCTTCCAGAACCCAGCCCAGGTTCTTATTCGTACGCCAACCCTGTCACCCTCTGGGCAGATCACCTGGCAGACGCTGCAACTGCCTGGGGGAGTCTCCCTGCAGGGTGGATTGGGGACAGCTATGCCACAACAGCTGACACTGGCTCCAATGGCTGGTGGGACGGCAGTAGGAAGCGGTGGGCTTGTGTCCCTGAGTGGAGCTCCTTTGACTCTGAGTGCAGCCCAGATCAACCCAGGCTCAGGGGTGCAGACAGTCAGCATTGCAGGACTGGGCACAGCTGGGGTTCAGGTGCAGGGTGTACCCCTCACCATTACTGGTCTACAGGGTAAGTACACAATGAAAGTACCTGTGTGTGTGTGTGTGTGTGTGTGTGTGTGTGTGTGTGTGTGTGTGTGTGTGTGTGTGTGTGTGTGTGTGTG